>UCOJ01001665.1:0-24249 GCA_900474305.1 Cecidostiba fungosa
ATTTTCGGTAACTATCTTTGCAGAAACGAGTAATTTTGAAAATTTCTGCAGAGAGACTAGAAGACGTTTTTCTTCAAATAGTTATAAATAATGCTAGAAGTTCAAGGTACTGTATTTAAGGAAAATAAATATTACAGACAGTATAATATGAAAAGTAAAAGAAAAGAGTCGTGCAATATCCGATGAAAATATAGTAGTTTATGCAAGAAAGAACTACACACCGTCTCACTGTGTATAATATTTTTACATTCAGTGTGCTCGTCATACTTTCCATTCGTATATACCTCAAGTTTGATAACTAAATAAAAATGTTCTCCACCATGTGCACTTTATAAATTTTATATCATAACATTACAAAATAGTCCTCAAGATTTCATGTTTTTTCAAATTATTGGATTTTTACTTCTTTATAATATAATTCAAAGATACTCTGAATCAACGCTATGATTGCGGAAATTGTTCCATATAACTAGAGGACCAGCCTATAAGATTAGAATAAGTTAGGGGTATTAACACTGAACTATAATTTCCATATAATTAGAAATTAATTAGACTCAAGGTCGTAATTTCGTAAAAATTCCACAAAACAAATGTTCGCATCAAGATTCGTCTCCTAATAACTATCTTATATACTACCCTCAAGACTTTTCAAGTCTCGTGTTGTTTTCCTCTTTAAATAAAGACCAGATTATCGCATCTCAGTACCCGCAGAGCTGCATCCACTTATTGTTCTTCCTTCACAGCGAACCAACGCTTTCAGTATCAGCCGGAAGCAACAACAACAAGCCATCAAAAGGAAATCCACGCATTAGCCGCAGTCAATTTTTCAAGCTACTCGGGATTATAATGTTCGTCGCCGCCTTCTCCTCGATCTTCAGCCATAAGTATTATACGTGAGTCGCGTCCGCACAGACTGTTAAAAAAGTGCGCAAGATCCAGAGGGTATAGTGTTAACGATCGCGCGAGATACTCGTCGCCGCGTCGTACATTAAACATCTCGTTTTCTCGGTTCTCCAGCAACGGCGAAACAAAGGTCGCTACCGCAAAGTATGTAGGTGTATATTCCTGTAATGGACCATATCGCTTTATTTCTGCGTATTATATGCAATGTACGGCGGTCGATTTGCATGGCGTCGCTGGGGCGTGTGGAGGAGGCGAGCGCGGAAAAAAGACTGCGTCAGAAAGTGGGACGTTTATGACAGAAGGAGACAGATCGAGATGCTGATGGGGGCGTTGAAGAAAGCTGAGGGATGATAATTAGCTGGGCGGCAGTAGGGGAAGACTCATCAGAAAGTTTAAGAGTCTGCAACTTTTTTCTACGTTTTATAATACAACTGACCAAAACCATTCATTTCGTGTCTGCATATATTCAGTTTTGCAATTTGAGACTTATAATTTCGTCTATTTTTTACATTAATAATTTCTCATTTGCACGAGTTGTAGCCGGCTTGTATTTTGGATATTTAATTTGTAACGCATAATTCTGATGTTGCACTGTATTGCTGAATGTGTAATGGCTGCAGAGAAATCGAACGTGAACCAATTAATGGCTAAATTGAATATGCAAATCTTTACATTTGGTAACCAGACGCTTAATTTCATAACCATTTAATTAAAATAATAAGTTCATATTTTTATATAACGAAGAAACAGTTTCGTCGTAATAATATATGGGTATTCGCAAGAGACAGATAAACGCGCTTTGCAAAATAAGCAAAACACATAGAGAGCATTATTATGCTAATTGTTATAACCTCAAGGTTTTGTACTTGCATGTCCCTTTTCGTATACACGCGTACATATACATATAGAGCAAAACTGTATTACGGTAACTTCATTCAATTTACTCGAAGAGGACGAGAGGAAGCCGTAAAGAATAAAATCAATACAATGATAAACATCGCGAATTAAAGCGTTCACTCGAGATAAACAAGAAATTCCCTCTTTTGCAAAATCAATTTCCCCAAAACATTCTATAGACGTTTCGCGACGCTCGTCTCTTTCCAATAAAATCTCTCTCGATGGCCTCCGCAACACGTATAGCTATAAATAAGGCGCGCAGAGAATTAATAGCCGCGCGGTGCGAGAAGCAACTCGTAAAAAGCAACTCGACCGCGCCGAGATTAAGCTCGTCGGTCTGGCCTATGCAGAAAATGAAATCGGCTTCATAGCCCATCTATATACGATGCGAGCTATCGACTCGATCTCACTCGTTGGTTACAGGTATTAGGTATAGCCTTTCGCAAAGAGAGGAGCTTGTTAACGACCCCCGCGCGTGGCTTTAAATTCGTTTAGCCGCACGTAGTGCGCCACCTTCTGATCGGTCTATATCGATTATTAATTTACCGCGTCAGTATATATGTCGTATTCAAATTCGTCCGTCGCGTCAGAGCTTGTAGGTACTTTTTTCGGTCGAACGTGGTTTTTTCGGCATACAGAATGGACTTTGGAAATTTTATTACTTCGGGGATAGTTTGTTTATTTCTGACTCTCGAGTAAAGTCAATTTAGATGTTGCTATTGTTGGAAATAAAAAGCTCGAAGGGAAGGATTTCCTGCTGCAAAATAATGTGTGCTGCACTAAAACGCGCCCACGTATATACATAGATTTATATATTCATTGCGGCTCGCAGTAGGGAACAGAGGCTTGATGCAAACCTGGATTAATGTAACTGCGGTTATTTAACGAATTTTAAAACGAGCAGTCTTCCTCATTATCTCAAATATAATATAGTCCGTGTGAAAATAAAATTCATCAAAACGAAAGCGCACCTGCTACCGCATATCTAAAATTCAAATAAAATACCATAAATGGAAATTCGGACACGCGGGCCGCAAAGAATGTGTACAGCGTGAAATGCGAATCCAACTTTCTTAAATAGGAAAATCTTTCCAAGTTTCTTCGTTCCTTGGCTGCATATCAGCTGCAGTCGCATATATAGCTCAAGACACAGCGGCGGCGGCCTGCCGCGAATTACACTGTGCATTTTGCTTCTGAAAGGCCTTTGATATATTCCCCCCATTAGAAGGCCGTTTCTCTCTATATCTTATACTGCTGCAGCGCAGCGCCGGAAAATTCCTTTCGCGCATCAGGCACGGCCTCAAAGGGCTTTTTTCATTTTCGTCAAGTTCATCGCTTAATTGCATTGTGCGCGCGGATCTGACGCTATTATTAGAGGGTAATTTTATCTCACAGCGACGAGATTGCGTAATATATGCGTACATTATTCGAGTTTCATTAATTTTTGGGTTATTAATTATAATTTCGATATACGTTATACTATTAAATTTTTTGCCGACGTGGATAACGCGATTTTTGTTGCAAACGACGGATGGTGCAAGAAAAAAAGGAGACGATCAAGCGTTGTGCGATATATATAAGAAGGGGAGAGAATGTAGGTCTGTAGCGAGGAATAAAAATGTATACTCTACGGATTATTTGCCAAGCAATAAACGTGAAAATCAATCCGTGGCTAGTCTGTTATGTTATTCCTGCAAATAACAGTCGAAATATCGAGGATATATATGCGGCCGAAAAGAGAAACGCGCGCACAATCTCGGTATATAAACAGATACAATAAAAACAAAGGACAGTACAAAATTCTCGCAATGCAGCAGCCCATATATTGCAATCAATCTGAAATTGAAATTAATTTAAAAGGCGCTGACGCAAATCAAATCGAATTTTGAAACGTGTTTCATTCCCGGAAAATGCGTTCGTGATTTCCAAAAAATGCCCTTCATATCTTCGAAATCCGATAGCATCGATGAATTTTCCCCGGGCCTTCATTCGAATTCCAATAATATACCTATACCACTATTTTCCATAATCGCAATATACAATTCGATCTTTATACATCGCGCGAGCACCAGTTGCACATCAGTGATCCCGCAGCGCTCGTAACATCGGCCCACATATCATATACGCGCAGCCGAGCGGGCCATATACTCGTCCTCTAATGAATTACATTATAACTCGTCGCACAGACATCATACATTTACATCCGTCCTCGCGAGCGCGCGAGTTGAAACTCCCCCGTTCAGCTCTCTCTCTCTCATCTCCCCCTGAAACTGGTTCAAAGTGTGTCATCGCGAAAACGTTTTCGCGAAGGTCCATTACCCGGTCTACATACACACACGCAACGCGGGCGGGATTGCTTTGACGCTCCGAGAGTTAATCACGCGTTAGGGGAACTATATCAGCGCATCCCCGGCGTTCCAAATCCACACATATACAGGGTCGTCGTCCCGCGGGAAAATCGGCCACAGTCGCGATAGTATAGTGTGCGCGAGGCAACTTCCTCTAGGCGAGTTCGCGCTCGGGGAATCGCGATGAGGCCTGATGCTCAGTTCGGAAGTTGATTTCCCGCGTCGCGACCGACTATGTATATATATAATGCAGCTGTCCGTGCGTGCGAGTAGTCTGTGAGGTTGAATAAGAGAGCAAATGCAGGCGTGTGTGTCGGAGTGCGGAGCAGTTTTGTAGAGCGAGAGCTTTTTCGCGCTGAGTGACCGGCTGTTGATCGAGTTATGGACGAGTGAATGGACGAACATTGAGGCTGGGAAGGTGAAAGAGGACATTTTGTTAGCTGTCCAACAATCGATGCGGGATATAACGCTCGCGCACGTGGGCGCGTTGATTTTGTTCGACTGATGATTGTCGCGTTTTTACTATTTTCCAAACGTGTGTGTGCGTTTGCGCAATCGATGATAATCCGAAATAGCGTTGTTGAATTTCTAATAGGAATTCAAGTGAATTCATGCTCAGTTGTTCGAAATCGAATCGCTGTTGTTTCGGCCAATGTTAATATTACTGTGATCAAGTTGTGCGGAAATTCATGTGGATATCGATATCTATACTTTTGCTTCTGATGCTTGCATAAATTGATTTCAAGATGATAATACAATGCAGAACGACTATTATAATACTGAATTAGTGGAAATTCAAATTCTGCGATTGGATGTTGATAAAAGATAACAGATTTAAACGGACGAGCATCTCAGCATAAATAAATAAATGCATGCATAATAAGAAGATACACGTCGACCTTGGCAAGACATTCTCTGAAATCCTGTAGAAAATATTATTATATACACTTAAATAACGCGCAGTCGAAGTGCGGTTCGCTCCCATTATCTTTTATATTATTTTTTAAAGAATAGATATGATGAACTATATATACAGATTTTAATGTAAAGTTATATAGGAGTCACCTTTGAAATTCTCATATGCACGCGTAATTCGCACAGGGCGACCAACTTGTTGGTTTTTCAAAACGTGCGAAGGGAGGAGTAAATGTTTTTCCCTTTTCTTTTCTCCGAGTAGCTTCACACTTTCTTGCGAGCTGGCTTTAATCGGAGCCGAGCCAGGCATGAAATGATGTTTCGCTCTCGTGAAAAAATAAAATAAATAAAGTACACAACGGAAAAGCCAACGGGAAGATAAAGGAGTCGTGCGGAAGCTATTTGTGGATTCAACTATATAGCGGAGGACGCGAGTAAACGATGGGGGATGAAAAAATGCACTGCCGCGACCGGGAACGGCGCATATTTTACGTAAGCTATAGAGGAAAAATTACCAGAACAGTCGCCTCTGCGGTACTTTTGTTCGGTCAGTTCAGTGACGTATTGTTGTGTCTTGGTATACGTATTGCTGGGGTATAAATAAAAATACACCTATAGGTATTATTAGAATTTCACTCGAAAATTTCACCTTCGGATTTACCCTGAATTAGCGCTGAGTCATATGATACACAAACTTTAAAGCTAACACATTACTTGGAGAAAGCCATCCCACGCAATATTTCAATCGATCTGGATTTCATCCTAACAATTCTTCTCGTTACGAGGAAAACTCATAATGTAATAGAATAGGTATATATAGCAGTGCACTTAATAATTTTGCGAATCATTAATTATACCACAAAGATGGAAAAGATTGCTTCAGACTTCTTCTATCTTTCCCCTCAAAATCCTCCAGTTTCAACGATCGGCCGGAAATCAAACCCGCCTTCTTTCTCGGTAAAAGGAAGTTAGCCGAGCAACAAAGAGAAAACAAAGAAAGAAAAGTAAGGCTGCTGGACACTCGGAAAGGAATAAAAGAAAAAAAAACCAGTGGCGAGTCGAATGGAAACCCAAGAAAAGCCGGTATACCTAATGTGTGCTTTTAAAGCGCGTGATTGTTGCGTCGCGTTCGAGCGCGGCAACGAGACGTGAAATTGATCCGAGTGACGAGTGTATGTACATATATACGAGTATCGTATTTGTTGGGCCGAAGAATCCCACACGCGTTGTTGAAGTGCACGTATACTTGCGCGACTGATTTTTAGACGTAAGTGTTTCCTTATAGTTCTCCATTCCTCTCACTCTAAGCCACAAACGGCACTAATTATTATCAGATCCTATCCGCGAGAGGCTTTTCGAGGAGTTCGTCGCTGAGGACAGAGTTGCTGCTTCTGGTGACGCCATCGCACTTCATCTTACCGTCGGCCGTCAGACAATGTTACAATCATTAAGCCATATGGTGATTGTTGTAGTTACTATCAAACTAAGGGAAGTTGGGTAACGTCATTTATGAGACAAACATATGTAAAGCAACAGGATTTAGTGTGAGTAGTTTCCTAATATCGTAATAATACAATATTGTATATCAATGAAACATTGTAATTATATATATAAAGCGCGTAAAAAAGTTTAGACATTTTTAGCAGAAAAAAGTTTGAAAGTCATGTGCTATAATTACTGTATTCTATGGATTTCTTTTTCCAATAATTTTCTCAAACAGCTATGCAGTTCCATTAATAGAACGAAAGAGACTGAAAAATCAAGTTATTCACTTTCGCGACTTTTTTTCGTATAAAAAACAGGCAAATGTAATAAAATTTCAAGGATTTTACTCTGTCAAGCTTTATTTTAACCCGCCCTCAGAAAATTCAAATACCACAGTACACCCTAGAAGTCCCGCATCCTCTGAAGCAGCATTTTTTTAAAGAAAACTCTATATTTCTCTTCGGAAACGCGATTCACCGGCTTTCGCGTCGATATCTATAAGTATATACTCTGCCGCACATCAGCAGCCATCGTTCGACAGTGCTGCATAAGCATCAGTATAGCGCTCAAAAGCACTGAAAGCACCTTTAACCGGGTTTGTATGGATTTTTAATCAGGCTAAACGCATCGCGACGCCGCTGCCATAAGTCGTGGGCGTCAGGACTATATACGCGTCTATATCTCGCCTGCAGGTATTGTGTAAGTGCTAAGAGCCGCGAGAAGTTGTGTGCGCACTTGTGCAGCGAATATATGCAATGCAGTGTGTCGTCGACGCAAGTCCCGAGGATGGAAATTAGAATGAGCGTGCATTTGCCACGCGCGCCTGAGATTTTGCATCGCATCAGAGCGTCGCTCGGTTTCCGCAATAATTGACCGAATAGCGCTCTTTTTGCGCGCGTTTACGTCAAGCATTTCACGCGTGAACGTGTTGGTCCTTTTGTGAGTTTTATTATATGCATATTTTTTTACTGCGAGCTTTTTTCTGTCTCGACGTTTCAGGTTTAACGAGCTTTATCTTGGAGAGTAGAAATGAAACGTGACTTACATTGAATTAATACGAGGAAACAGAAAAGATAGATTTTCTATTTTTAGTGTTGAGGCCGATTTTTTAGGCTTGTAAGTATTATATATGTATGGTAAAGTTGAAGCAATTTGAAAAAAAAGCTGAATTGAAATGACGTATATACGTATTCGATTTTATACTATTTCTATATATAATACCATTCATTATTACTTGTACTGAAAAGAGATAATTAATGTTCTATAGAATTAAGCTAATCAAGGGGCAAGTATAAGTACGTATAGTATATACATATATAATATATATTGATATTTAATATAGTATGTATTAGAGCGGGGCGACTTTGAGCGAAGCAAATAAGAAATGATTGTATATGCTCTTCATTGAATAAGAGGATCCGAAACTCAATTCAAAATTCAAATTTCGCTTCACAATTAATATAGCAGACAAAAAGGCAACTAATAATTTGCTTATAACAAATAAAAACAGAATTGCGACAAACGATAGTTGCCCTCTGTTATGTTATTAATATTATCTATCATTTTACATAGTTTTAAGTTTATATATAAGTAAATTAACTGCTTATTTTGTCTATTATAATTGTGGCGCGAAATTCGAATTTTTTCTGAAATAAATATAAGCAATATTACATTATATATTACATTTTGTATCAAAGGGCGTAAAGTGGGCTTTTTTTAGACAGTGTGTCATGGAGCTTGCAGTACTAGTCGAAAGCAAGTACTGCAAGCATACGAGGTAAAAAATGTTATCACCCGCCTTCTATATGTATGTATATGTAGTTTTAATAAAAGTGCGCTATTGAAATTTTTTTTCTTTTAGCACAGGTTTTAAACCTTAATTGTTGCATAGTAGCTTTGATTAGTGTGAAATTTCAAAGTGCCGTCTAAAAGATACTTCTTATACTACTGCTTAAAACTAGCTTACGACACTTTTCACCTGGTTACTTCCTACTGAGATCAACTCCATTTTTCACATCAGAATTTCTCTTTTGAACGTATTTTCTCGACATCCAAATCTCGCGCATTCAGGCTACCAATCTCCATCAGCGCTGCCACTGCCGAGCCTGGAATATACATATAGTATGTGTTAGTATGATATGGTACCCTCTCCACTGCGGTCTTCCACGTGGTGAACGCAGTATAGTGTATTAGCACATAATACCGCACAGCTGCCTTCGTATCGAGTTTGTCACGCACGCGACTAAGACGCCCGAGCACCTGCGCGTTCCTCTCCCAAAATTCCTCGGAAAAAGTCAACAAACGACCGGCGAAAAAATGGTGCTCGATCTGGACCTCTTCCGCGAAGACAAGGGCTTCGACCCGAAAAAGGTGCGCGAAAACCAGGAGAGACGTTTCAAGGATGTCGGTCTCGTCGACACGGTCATCGCAAAGGACAAGCTCTGGAGACAGCTGCGGCATCGCGCCGATAATCTCAATAAACTCAAGAACCTCTGTAGCAAGGAGATCGGCGAGAAGATGAAGAAGAAAGAGCCGGTCGGCGACGACGACACTGTGCCCCAGTCCATTGCTGACGATCTCGACGCACAAGTCACCTCGGATAACCTCAAAGCGCTCACTGTCACCCAGATCAAGAGGATCCGCACACTCATCGATGAGGCGATTGCTGGCAACGCCCAGGATCTCGTGAAGACCGAGGCCGAGAGAAATAGTGCACTCCGAGAAGTTGGCAATCACCTGCACGAGTCTGTACCCGTCAGCAATAATGAGGAAGAAAACAAGGTTGGTTTGCAGACACCGTTGACAGTTCTTCTTTTTTTTATTTAACAATTTCTAAGCAGGTTTAGTCTACTTTTATGAGAATAAAAAAAGAGCACTCATAAAGGATTGTTTAGAGCGTTGAGAGATAATTAATGAAAATTTTATATGAATTGTATGTACAGTATGGCGCAAATATTTCATCATCCAATTTTTGTATTTTCATTGACAGGTTGAAAGGACATTTGGGGATACTACTCAGAGGAAAAAGTACTCACACGTCGATCTCATACACATGATAGATGGTATGGATGGAGAGAGAGGTGCTGCGGTATCAGGAGGTAGAGGGTACTTCCTGACAGGGGCAGCAGTTTTCTTGGAGCATGCATTGATACAGCTGGCTCTTAGGAAATTATTTGATAAAGGCTACAAACCCCTTTACACCCCATTTTTCATGAGAAAGGATGCGATGCAGGAAGTTGCACAACTTTCTCAGTTTGATGAAGAATTGTACAAAGTGAATATCATAATTGAGATTCTTCATAATGATGTAAAATTGAACATGTTAATGTCTGATTTCTTTTTTCAGGTTATTGGAAAGGGTAGCGAAAAGGGTGATGAGAAGGAACTGGAAGAGAAATACCTGATTGCAACATCAGAGCAACCTATTGCAGCATATCATAGGGGTGAATGGATTCCTGAGGCATCACTGCCCATCAGATATGCAGGACTTTCAACTTGTTTTAGACAGGAAGTTGGCTCTCACGGACGAGATACTAGAGGAATATTTAGAGTTCACCAATTTGAAAAGGTAAATTTTAAATTTCTTATAAAATTATGCCATACCGAAATCAAATAGTAAATTGCAAAATTTGACTTTAGGTAGAACAGTTTTGCCTTACATCTCCTCATGATAATAAGTCATGGGAAATGATGGAGGAAATGATAAGGAATGCAGAGGACTTTTATAAGGAATTAAATATACCATATAGAATTGTAAATATTGTATCTGGTGCTCTAAACCATGCTGCTGCAAAAAAGCTTGATTTGGAAGCATGGTTTCCTGGTTCAGGCGCATTCAGAGAACTTGTATCGTGCAGCAATTGCTTAGACTATCAAGCTAGGAGATTGTTAGTCAGGTAAAATAATTGCTTTCATCAAAGCATATTATGTAATATTAATTTAATTATATTTTCATACATTATTTACTCCTATATATTTGAATATTGTTACAGATATGGTCAAACTAAAAAGATGAATACTTCAACGGATTACGTTCACATGTTGAATGCTACTATGTGTGCTGTAACAAGAGTTATTTGTGCCGTATTAGAAATTAACCAAACAGAGACTGGAATCAAAGTACCAAAAGCCATAGCACAATTTATGCCTACACAATATCAAGAGGAAATACCCTTTGTCAAGCCAGCACCAATTGATGAAGTAGAAAGCAAGAAACAGAAAAAGCAAAAGGAAAATATGAACAAATAATTTGGATAACTATTTTAATAAAATAATTGATGAAAATGCATTTTGACTTTTCTAAGCTGTGAGCAATATTAATTTATTTTTGCTTTTTTCTGTGAAGATTATATTTTACTAGGAGGGATTATATATACTTATTACATGAATAACTTTTTTAAAAAATTTTATTAAATTTAAAACTTAAGAAGTAAAATTACTTTGTTACAAATACCGATTTCCACAAACAATTAAATAATCACGTTCCTTCATCTTGTGCTTTCATTTCTTCTATCAACCTTTTTCGCTCTTCTGCTCTTCTCAAATTATTTAAAACTGTGTTTTCTAAGTCAGCATCACTGTGAGATGGTGTATTCTGCAAAGTAAAAAATTGTACTTTGTAGCTAGAATCTAACATGATCTAAATAAACTTACAATTCAGCATGATTCATTTTAAAATAACTTTACTAACAAATATATCTGGAGCTGATGAACAACTAAGTCCTTGTGGGATACGACTGGTGGTATTTCGATTTGCATATCTGGAAGCTGATGCAAATAAACTTCCACCTCCAACTATCGGATTGGATGTAGTTTGAACTTGTTGTTTTGTTTTACCTTTTTCCCATATACCTTCCAATTTCAGGGGATTAGTTATAAGGCCCCTTTCATAGTTAACTGCAGATTCCTAGTAACAATAACCTTTAAGATTTTGTACAAAAATTAAGAACTTACAAACTTTAATGTATCACACTTACAGCTGCTTCCCTACTTTTGAATTCGGCCAGACCTCTACCTTTTTTTGTAGCTGATAAAACTAATACTGATATTTCACCATGCTGTAATAGATAATATAAATTATGTAATTTGTACATTATACATACATTTTTTGATAAATTACAGTTAAATTGATCGTACTTTTGATAAAAACCTGTGTAGATTATCGTAATCATAACCACCATTAGTTGTATCATCAGCATCAACTTTCCATTTTATTTTAACTCTGCATGCATCTTTACTATAACCATTATTATAAACTTCATTCCGTATATCCTCTAATATTTTTTGTCGTAATCGTTCTTTTTCCTCTTCGACTAGCCTAGAACCTTCTTTTTTCAATCTATCTATTTCAGCTTTAAGTTTCTCTTCATCGGTTTTAGGAGAATAGGAGTAACCCGGGGTTTGTGATCTTTTGAAAGCTTCTTCACGAGCTTCTAGATCATCTTTGAACTTTTTACGTTTGGCATCTAGTTCCTTTACTCTAAGTTTTGCCTGAGCTCTTGCATTTACAACTTTGTCATAGGCTGCCTAAAAGTACAATTATTGTTAAAATCAATTATTAACAACATAAATTGATTTATGAATACATTTTCAAAAATTTACCCTTGCTGCAGCATCGGTTAATATTTCTAATGCCTTGGTTAATTGGAGAAATAATTCTGCTGCCTTTGGATTATCTGGGTTTTTGTCAGGATGGCAACTTAGAGCTTTCTTTCGATAAGCTTTTTTGATCTGCAATTAATGATGAAAGTAAATGCAATAAATTTTATTTTCCTTAGAATCTTGTATGCAGAATATAACTTATAGAAATACACAAATAACTTACTTCAGATTCATCTGATGTTATAGTTGCTCCAATAATTTCATATAAATCTAACTTTGATACATCATCATCCATTGTGATTTGCTTTTAATAATTAAATGAAAAACTATTGTATTTTTAAATCAACTGTAAAACTTCATCATATACCTGTTACACCAATAATGCACTTACGCTGTTTACTATTGTTTATGATAAAGGTTATGTTACCGTATGATTCGAAGCGCATCAGGTAATCGATCATATCATCGGTAGGGTAGGTACCCATAACTAAGGTAAATATGTATTAAAATTTTAATATCTATAGGTAAGAACGAAGAAAAGCAGTGTAAAATACTACTAAAATAATAAAAATAAACATAATACTTATATCTGCATGAAGTGTTAAAATTATTCATAAAATTTTAATTTATGTAAAAATCTTTAATATAAAAAAGAATATAATTCACAATTACGATTTTATTATTAGTTTGAGTTATTTGTCTTTGATTAACAAGTGCATTTGACTAACCCGTGTATAAAAAACAAACAAATTTTCAAAAAATAATCAAGTTAGTGATTTCGCGCGCATAAACGCCATATTATTTTTCTTCGTTCCTCGATCTAAAACGACTCTGCATCCGATGCATGACACAACCTCTGCATCAAAAAGCCGAAAGTCTAAATCCTATAGTTAAACTCTTCTACTTATTTCTTTAAAAAAACAGAACTGTAATTCGAAGCATAAATTATAAACAACGGGAAGGTTTCCGGCGTATTGTATTTCAACAATGGAAATAACAATGAACTAAGACGACAAAGAACAGTCGTATAAAAGCAACAATTGCCAAGTGGAGTCGTAGAGGAGTAGGACAAAGATGCTGAATTGTAGTTGATAATTATATTAATCGTTCAGTGAACGCTAATCATGATGGATTACGAATTTAAAATGAAGACCCAAAAGGACCGCATTAAGGTCGAGGATTTATTCGAATTTGAGGGCTGCAAAGTCGGCCGAGGAACTTATGGCCACGTCTACAAAGCCCGCAGAAAAGAGGGGTTAGTTTTTCCAGCAACGATCTTGATGATGTTTTTTGATTATCAAATATCTTTACATAATATTAGAATGTAGCTAGTGAAGTTTTGAGATAGCAGTAAATGCTGATACAATATCTGCTAAAATTTAATGTGCGGGGTGTTGATTTTGTTGATTTGAAAACAGTGTTTTTTCTACTGCTCTAGTTCTAAGGTTTACTTCTAAGGTGCCTTGACATTAATAAGAGAATAACTTCCTGATCAATTTAAGTAAGAAAAGTATTTGTCATATGAAAATATCTAAATCATTTTGTATTTTTTTAGGGTTCCCGATAGCGAGTTGAAGAGTAGACCAGATACAAAAGACTTTGCATTGAAGCAAATCGAAGGCACAGGACTTTCTATGTCTGCCTGCAGGGAAATCACAGTGAGTTTATGACTGTGTGGGTAACCAGTATAATTTATATTATACTAATGATTCTGATTTTTATTTTCAGCTTCTCAGAGAACTTAAGCATGTAAATGTTATAACTCTCATCCGTGTATTTTTATCTCATAACGACCGCAAAGTTTGGTTACTCTTTGATTTTGCAGAACATGACTTATGGGTAAATTAAAACAATATTGTATAACACTAACTTAAAATGTCCTTTTCTTAATTTTTTCTAATTTTTATTTCAGCATATTATCAAATTTCACAGAGCAGCAAAAGCAAACAAAAAACAAATTATGGTGCCAAAAGGCATGGTTAAATCTCTCTTGTACCAAATCTTAGATGGTATTCATTATCTGCATTCCAACTGGGTTCTTCACAGAGACTTAGTAATATCGTGATTCTACATATGTTTTAAAATAATTGTACCATTATTTTTTATTTAATTAAAAATAATATTGATCTTTTCAGAAACCTGCCAATATTTTGGTAATGGGTGAAGGCAATGAGAGAGGTAGAGTAAAAATAGCAGATATGGGTTTTGCTAGATTATTCAATGCTCCGTTAAAGCCTCTTGCAGATTTAGATCCTGTTGTGGTAACTTTTTGGTACAGAGCACCAGAATTGCTACTTGGAGCTAGGCATTATACTAAAGCTATAGGTAAGCACTTTCATTTCGTAATTTAATTTTAGTCATGTTAATATAAATTTATTTTTTTTTCAGACATATGGGCTATAGGGTGTATATTTGCTGAACTATTGACATCGGAACCAATTTTCCATTGTAGACAAGAAGATATCAAAACTAGTAATCCATACCACCATGATCAATTGGATAGGTAATTTGTATAACTTGTTAATTAGAACAGTTTCCTAATTCTTTGTGTACAACAATGATGCATTTTTTAGGATATTCAACGTCATGGGTTTTCCACTTGAAAAGGATTGGGAAGATATTAAAAAAATGCCTGAACATCAAACTTTATTAAGAGACTTCAAGCGCTCTAAGTAAGATATCATTTGAATATTACTTAATTATTCAAAAGCCTAAATAAAACATAATTTTAACATTTTTTAGTTATACCAATTGTTCATTAACGAAATACATGGACCGGCATAAAATTAAACCAGATAGTAAAGCATTCAATTTGGTATGAATTTTTATACCAGGATAATTTATTTGGTATATTCATCTTCATATATTAAATCGATTTTATATTTTAGTTGCAAAAATTACTAATGATGGATCCAAATAAGAGAATCACATCAGAACATTCCATGCAAGATCCTTACTTTCAAGAAGATCCAGTGCCTACCCAAGAGTAAGCGATACTTTGTAAATGTTGGAAATTCTAAAAAGTGATCCTAAATAAATTTATTTTCGTCTTATTACAGTATTTTTGCGGGATGTCCGATCCCATATCCTAAAAGAGAATTCTTAACGGACGATGATAGCGAAGATAAGACTGAAAATAAAACTAGACAAAACCAACAACAAACCGTAAGATTTTACACATATATTTCAATTTATTTTTCAAAAACAATGCATTTGGTTCAAAAAAATTCAATTTCATCCATTAAAGGAAATTAAATTTTTTTTTTTAAAGTTGATTTTTTTTTTCATTTTCATTGAGTTTGATAAAATAATATGTGGACAAAAATTGTGATTTTTGATCACAATCAGATTAATTTTCTAAATCGGATTTATTATTTGTTGAATAATTTTTGAAATTCTAGATTAACAAAAATTTTCAGCAACAAAGTCAGCAGCAACAAGGTAACGGCGAACATAGTCATGGGCAAAATCCCAAGAGAGTGAGACTGAACGGCCCCCACGGGGCACCCGAATTTCACCAGCACCAAAGTCATGCCATGACCCATCAACAGCCACCCGGCATGGTTTACTCGACTTCTCAGCCAACACAACCATCGAATTTCCATCAGCGTTTTTGATAGGTCTCTCTAAGTAATTAAAAAAAATGATGAACTATACAATAATATTATCTAATTAACTCGTTGACGGGTGCAGTGACGTGTGTGTTCAATCTCTGTGTAAATTATATTAGCATGCGTCATTCATCATATTACAATTTTATTTATAGAAGAAAAGACTCTGTAGCTTTATTTCTCTGTTCTTATAAGAATGTCCATTTTCACTCTTTTGTTTTCAATAACGTTATCGTTATAAATTTAGAGTCCAGGGTTAAATCTTGACAGAACCAAAATAGTGATATTTTTTTAACCGTCGATTACAACAATATTCAGTATAGGTTTAATTTATGTTCGCCAAACTTAAAATTTCACTTTTATCGAAAGTTATTGCTCAGCGAACTTTTCGCAGGGTATCAAACTTATATTATTTGCAAAGAGGTTATCGTGCGACTTTAAATAACAGTGGCTGCATTGAAATAGCCAAACAAGCAGTATGCAAAACTAGAATACTATCGCCACGGAAAGTCATCTCGAAGAATGAAGCAGCATTATCATCAATCGATAAGAGAAAGAAAATAAGTATTTTGAATGTCTTGTGGGAAATCGTATTAGTTACATTTCGCATTATTGTGATAACAGTCGTCGTGTTTGGATTGCTAACATTTTATTGGTTCAATAAATTCTTCGGTCTCAAGACGCTCCCCATCGTTTATTTGAAAGGTGCGTATCAAAACTATACAATGCTAAATTCTACCAAACACAACTAAATACACCGATGTCATTTTTCACCCTTGCAGCCTTAGAGTTCCTTGGTCCCACCTTCACGAAGCTCGGACAATGGATGTCTACACGGCGCGACCTGTACCCGGAAGAGGTTTGCTTATGTTTATCGCGGCTTCAACGCAACACGTCAGCGCATTCGTGGCTCTACACGAAGCACGTGCTCGAGACGACGTATGGCCCCGAATGGCGTCAACTCTTTGTCGAAATCGACCGCGTGCCCATAGGTTCGGGTTGTTGTGCCCAAGTATATCGAGCTCTTCTGGATGTCAACTATTGCAATAGTTATGGTTACGTGAAACGAAGATCGCAAACTTCCGCTTTTGTGGAAGGTAAGCAAGATTTTCTCGTTACGTTCCATACCATATTTTTAATTTGAATATTACGGGGTTTTGGGAACTCTTTGACGAATTTAAGGGAATTTTATGTTGTGACCGCAGAGTGATTTTAAATTCTTTTAGATTGTTAGGTCGTGCGAAGTTTGTGATAAATACAATAATGATTATAGTAATTTTTAACGAGCTTCAAACTGAAAAATATGGCGCAAAAATCTATACGTGAATAGGATGTTTTTATGCTGAAATTGGGTAGTAACAAAAACATTTCATTTACTAATATTAGGTTTAGATTATTGGAATTACTCAATTCGCTCGTATCTGCGTTATCCTTTCATTAAATAAATTGGCAATTGTACAATGGAATTTGAATTTATAATGATTTGTAGTTTACGAATGCAGAAGTCCTTTTTTAGGCACGACCGCGGTACGGAAGCCTTATATTTTATTGATATAGAAATGATGATTTTGATTGAAGATGATTATTTTATATGTACGTAAAGTCGTGAGATTGTAAATCAAATACGTCGTAATCTGATTATTGTCATTATTTTCAAACCATTACATAACTAGTACAAATTTTGGAGTTATTTATAGCATCAATTCTCGTTGCTGCCTAATTACGAAATTGATATTTTATTGCATTTATCAGTTGCTGAAAATTTTTACTTCGGGTACATGGCCGATAATCTAGGTAAGATATTCCCAAGCAAAAATATTGCTTCGTTTTGTATTTCAAGATGAACAAAAATAAATAGAAATGCGTAAAATAATCTATGCAGGCAGAATGCTGCAAATAGATATTGAAAACAAAATTGTATCAGTACCCTCAAGCAATGTGAGGCCAGTCGCTATAAAAATTTTGCATCCTTGCGTCAAGGATCGACTGAAGTATGAAATATAACAAAATGTCTTAATGCGAGAATAGATTTTACTTAATGAGTAATTATATATAACGTATATAATTGTACAGGCGAGATCTTTTTATTTTACGATTACTTTCCAAGTGTATAACTTGCTTCGTGCCAAGTCTCGAATGGCTCAGCATCACTGATTGTATAAATGAGTTTTCTCAGATCATGGAAAAACAAGTTAGTGAATGTTATTTAAGAAAATAAAATATTTTCAAACAAAATCTATTGCCATTCTAGTTTACGAATTTTAGAATCCTCCCATTTAATCCTGAAACTTTTTGACTTCTATAAAGGCCTCTTAATTATTCTGATTTTATTCTAAATTTCCATTTCGCAAGGTTAACTTGAAAATAGAAGCCGACAACCTATTGAAATTTTTGCAAAATTTCGCTACGAGATCCGACGTACACTTTCCGCAACCATTTTACAATCTATCGTGCAATGAAATATTGGTGGAAACCTTTCACGAAGGTCGTCCGATCAACGAATACGTGCAAGAAAAAAACTGCGAGCTGCGCCAACAACTCGCTAAGATCGGATTGAAGGCAGTATTCAAAATGGTTCAAAATTTCATTTTACATGGTTTATTCATAAGATTATTATCAGCGATCGTGTGTAAAACAAAAAACTGTTGTACAGATATTTGAAGACAATTTTGTCCATTGCGATCTTCACCCGGGTAATATCTTGGTTCAAGAGGGGCCAGACGACAGCGAACCGCTCGAATCGTCTAATAGGACGAGTCCTCGCATTGTGATTCTCGACTGCGGTTTGGTGAGCGAGCTGAGCGAGCCGTGCCGCAGGAATTTTCGCGGAGTCTTTCGATTCATAGCCGCCGGAGACGTATGATCGCACCATCGCTTTATAATATACACTTTTTGAGTTTCAATTGAATCGCTTTCTCTCTGTCAAAGGGTAAGAGGGCTGCCGATCTGATGATGAATCACAGCGTCCACAAATCTTCGGATCCAGCAGGATTTATGGAGACCATCGACAAGATCGTCAAGAGCCATCTACGTGGAGGAATTAAGCTAGATAATGTACGACCAGACAAACAAGTGTCATAGTTTTCTTTTTTATCTTCGATCTTATCAATCGCACTTCAGACTGACCTGCGAATCTAATTTGAAAGCCATAAACGAAACTTTCTTTCTACACGAAGAATAACAAATCTTATCTGCGACTTGTGACGATTAGATTGCCGTATAATGACTGTGCATTTTGTTTCCTTATTACGAATATCAATGTGCAGATAAACGTGGCTCGCGTAATGTCGGAACTGTTCTCGGCGATGGTGCGCTATCAGGTCAAGCAGGACGGTTCGTTTAGCAGCGTCATCCTCGGCATAGCGGTGATCGAGGGTCTAGGTCGGAGCCTCGATCCTAATATCGACTTGATCCGCGAACTCACCCCGTTCCTCTTCTCTGATGCCTAGCTCGGAGAATTTTAAATGAGGTAGGTTATTATTTATTGAAGCAATTCATTTCTAATTTCAAACAGAAATTATTCAAAGTGCATTTCTAATTTTTCGAGAGCGATATGTTATTATGATAAAATGCTCAGATCGAGTAAACGAAAAAAAAAGAAAAAAATGACCGTATCATCAACGATTTTCATGTTTATATCAGCTTTGATCTTTTTATTACGTTAAATCTTCAAATTTTCACTGATCTACGCAACACGCAATAAAAAATAAACGAATAAAAGTGACATCCGCGCTGTGGGATGGTACAAAAATAATCAAAGGTCAGTGAATTACGTAATCGAGTCAGTTTCTAAAAAAGGTAGTATCGAATCCCATTGCATAATCGGACAAGAAAGACTTATCGTTTGAAATATTTAAAGTTAGGCTATCCTCCCGAACACGCCTCCGCTGTTTCGCGTTTTTAGCCCCTCTACAAGACGACACGTCAGCTCGATAGGATATACTACACTACATCCTTAATTTGAATTTTATAAGCGCGCGATCCTATACCTGGGATATGCCGGTTCGAGTACCTATATAGACACAGCGGAGACGAGCGAAGCAGTGGATGAAAACTGATAAGACGTGGGCGATCGAGAGAAAGGAAGAAAGATGAGAGGAAGAAACGACGACGAGGCGCGGCTATAGAGACGAAACAAGAAGAGGTGTCCGGGAAGAGGATCTCGTCGCGTTGGAATTTTAAAAGAAACGTATATCCGCGTGACTACGCCGAGAGAGAGAGAGAGAGAGGGGACGTGCGAAGATCTCTTCCTGGTGTGTCGCCGGGTGGTTGACCGCTTCGCATGCCTAGACTCCTTACGCTGCTCACTGATGCTGGCTGCACCGTTTTTGGTCACATCACTCGCGCACGTGCTCTCGTAGATATACGTACAATACACAAACGAGAAAAAAATCGCTATACGTATACGAGCACGGGATTCCCCAAACGAGCTAATAGATATGGACCTCTTAGCTCTCCAGTTTGAGCAAGATCAGTTAGATTAATGGGGTGTCATTGTTAAGGTCGTATTTGTAATAATCCAGTAAAAATGAGCCTATGTAACCTTCCGAGCTATATAGCTGAGATTTTTCGAAAATAAAATCGTCATAATACGAAAAATAAACACTTTAGAAAAATAAGGCGTCATCCTACGATGAAGAGATAAAATTATTCCAACGCGCGGTAAAATGGAAACTGTAACAGTAAAAGACGGATGTGTCTGCAGCAGCGCAGCAGCAGGCGTGCGCGCGCGCGGTCACGCCGGGAAAAAGCGCGGCTCTCGTCGCAAGTCGCCGTTTTTGCGAGACGGATCTCTCAGCGTGCAGCCATTCGCTGCTCTCTTGATGGCTGTCCGCGTGAAAACGTACATCACCGCAGCACATCCTATCGTCGCGCGCGGAAAAACGCGCGACGAGCGCTTGTACATAGTGAGCCGTTTCGCTTGGCTGCTACTGATGCTTGCACTATAGCGCACTCGATCGATCCTCGGGAATTACGAGAGAGTGCTGCAGAGGAAGAGCTTTTTTCCATCGAGCGGCTATCTCGACTATCGAGTGGAATTTATTGTACGACCAGACACGTACAGGCAAATTTTTCATTTGCTGACTATATATATATATATATACTTGTATTTTTATAAAAGTATGTATATGTTTTTGTAACAGGGCGTGAATTTCTTTTGGACACATTAGAGCATCACACGTAAAATATATAGAATACGCGAGAATTCGTCTCGCTATCAGTATGGATTCGCGAAGCAAGCGCGAGTTGTCGGCGAAATGTCGGTCATGCTGCAAACAAGATGATTCTTTATTTATAAGAGAGTGTGCGACGGTTACTCATGTGTTTTCTTCGTGATGACTGCTTTCTAGGTTCAGTCAAACGTAGAGTAACGAATGAATGATTTTTAAAAATATTTTGATTCATGCCGATGATTAATCGGAAATTGGATAGAATAGAAATAGCGCAGCACGGTTGAAACTGCTGCTCGCGCTTATGGCTCAACTAATCAATCTCTATTTTCGCTCCAGTTATTATAAGTGATAGTATAAGTAACGTTGCTAAAACTCAGGCTCGCGAGATAGTTGCAGATTACAATGACTTATTATGCATGATGACTATATAATAAGTTAATATACTTTACTAATTGTTCATTTATTATATTTTATTTCACTATCTTATTAGTCGATCGAGGATCTTAAATATAATGCCAGTGCGTTTTTATCGCATATAGGAAATTACACGACGAATCCGTCTATAATCGTAATTTCTTCTATCTCGCGCGCGGCCGGCTGATAAATGACTGGGAAAGATCGGACATAATTCTCTGAAAGTAACACCCTTTCTCATTATATAGTATATAGTGGACGCTGACGTAACCGCGACGGTTGAATTTGTGAATCCTAGCTCTATAGCATCCGATAGGAAACTCGTTTTCTAATATAGACTCGCTCGCGAATCTCGTTTTTGCTGTATAAACTACATTACCGCCGCGTGAGGCTACAGCCTCGTATATATAGCCCGCCCCTTTATTGGATGCCGCCGCTGCTGTCTTTTTGTTCCATCCTCGCGTCTGTTAATCTTATACGGCTAGAGCTATAAGCTAAGCGCTCTCCTGATTATAACTGGTTTTCTCCAATCTCGTACTTTCATTTGTGGATCGCTCTCCCCCCCTCCCCCCTCTCTTTCTCTCCCTATGTATGCTCCTTTTTATCTTCTCGACTTTTTTCAATGTCTATACAGGAGAACATATAAATATATCTCATTGCGCGTGAATTTGAAAAAAAAAAAATGATTTATCGAACGTCTCGTAATTATAGTACCTTGCGTATTTGCGAGCGAGCGGGTCTGTCCGCGACTTTCTCGAAATGCTTTATAGTATTTATTCATGTTTAATCTAATTTATGTCGGACTGAAATTATTACGATATGCATGATACTTTGGCGGGGAATATCGATGTCAGGATCGAATAAGTAGCGTGACTAGAAAGTGGCGAAATCGCGAAAACTATAAAAACTTTAGTTGGGTTTGAAGTAAATATGAGTTGAAACAATCGCGTAAAAAATGTATGGCAATGTTAAAAAAAGGAAATGTTTGCACCTGCCTGTTAGCAAATTTTTATATCGTACATTATTTATTTCAATGTGACGGGATACGTGATATGTGCAGGTACTTATCTGAAACAAAAAACAAAAAAAATAATTTGTTAGTATATTTTGCACGCTTATATCATAATATACTCATCATATTTATTGTATAATAAATAAATGGTTGGGTCAGTAGTGACTCTAAATTCAGAAAATACCCTTGGTTATTTTACCCCAATTATAAGCTCATATAGGCTATAAATACACCTGACCTTGAAAGCGCAGTACCCAAGGTCCAAAAAAAACGAACAAAAAAAAGGACAGAAATCAAACCGGTTTTTCTTTTCAATGGGGCAAAGTATTTTCCAAGGTCCGCCCCGCTGCGAGTGAATATGAATGAAAAGGCAAATCGTTACCTATATAAAAACTTTAGATTGTTTTTTTTTCTATTCAATCTCTGCCCTTAACACGCAAACAACAAGGATAATCTTTCCGAATAGACAGTGGGAGGATCGCTGAATGATCAAACTCTCGTGTACGTCTCCCGCGTGGTTCTGATGCATATACCTACACATCATTAGTTTTCTCGACTGTAGACTATAGGGTCCATAGCTATTAGATTCCGCGGCGCGTTTCGTCGTGTACATGACTGCTCGCGATACAAGCCAAACATCATAGTCGGCGATGCAACCGTCCGATTAGCCAGAGCTTATCTCTCTCTCTCTTGTTCTGAGCTTGCGTTCGGCTCGCGTTTCGCAGCTGGGATTTGGCTGTTGGTATATTTTTCTGCTGCAGGTGTTCGATGATGCTTAAGCTGGTATCTCGACGATGTATAGGGAATACTGGGGCATACCTCCACACTTTTGCTTTGTTGATATATAATCGACAAACGTAGAAATGCATCCCCGCATATTTTAAATGCTTAATGAGGTTTTTCACTACGAAAATCTGTCATAAAACAGAACCTATTTTCATTATTTATTTATTTATAATTAAATTCAACGGACTCAAGAGCCCTTTTGAAAAAAAATAATTTTATAATTTTAATAAATATAATAAATTTTAATAATTTAAGTTGGTTAAGGCGCAAGCCCAAATTAGCGGACACACCATGCATAGCTCGCTCTATGAGGGGTAGTGGGTTCGATTCCCGGTGAAATCACTCAGATTTTTTCCGAGTTGTTTTCAACGGGAAAGGAATTCGGACCCCGTTCTGTACCAGGCATAGGTTTTCTCTGGGGAATTTTCCGTACGCCACAAACACGGGGGAAGGGGGTCTCACCGTAGAAGCAATATATACGACTATACTTTGGAGCGCGGTAGTCCGACGCTTCACGGGAACGAAATTTACTTAGATGATATTTAAGTCAATATATAATAAAACAAGGTGTCTGTATACTACTGTAAACTGATCAAGTTATAAGCTCAAACAGTTCTCAAAGGGAGCTTAAAAATTACATGGGCAACCTTGCAGCTATATAATATTGGTTATGCATTCCTTTCACACAGAAGGCAAACATATATTGTTTTTCAGAATTTTACTAGAATTTTATTAAAAAAAAAAAATCAGTGTCTAGTTTTACCCCTGTTTAACTATGCCCCACTCTCCTCCACGTGTGCACTTTTTTCTCGGTAAGATCGAGATCTCCTGGTTCGCAGAAACTTTTTAATTAGTGTGGGAGCGGCATGCTTTCGCGCGATTCTATTACACGACGTTGGAATTCAGAGGGTTGTGCTTAGGCCGCAGGTTTCGGGTGACCGGGTGGGAAATGTTTGCGTGCTCAAGTTTAATGAACCATTACAGAGTCTTATTATTTTTTTTAGCAGAAACTCGTGAAAGAAAGGGGCGAATAATGTAAAAGAATTATAAAACAATAATATAATATTGTATAATATTATATAATAATATATACACGGAATAAG
>UCOJ01001666.1:0-24063 GCA_900474305.1 Cecidostiba fungosa
TTTTTTGTATATACGCATAGGAAAAGCGTACCGTCATAAAATGCGACGCGATAGTTTTTCGGCGGCTTTGCGAGAGCGTGTAGGCGCTTGGTGTGCTCTGTGGGGCCAGTCTACTCCAGTCTTCGCTTGTCTGCAGCGGAGTCTACTCTAGTCTGCAGCTGAGTCTACTCTAGGCTGCACCAGAGTCTGCTCCGGTCTGCTCGTGTGTCTGCTCGAGTCTGCTCTAGAGTCTCGGACAGAACACGACAGCGGAAGGGTCGTATTGTAGAGTTCCACAGAATATACTTATAATATTTTGGTGGAAATTCTTTGTGTTTTATTTTCGTACTACCTAGTAGTTTCCCTTAGTTTAGATCTCTTATTTTATAGTTCAGTCTAATTATTATTTCGGGTATTAAAATCATTTAGTTAATTAAAATCACCGGCAACGAGCGCGACACTGCTCCGTTGAGCAGCTTACACCTCTGATGTAATTACCATAACGCGCAGATCCATCTCCATCATACTTTGCATTACCCTCCCGTTATATCTTTCTCATTCGCACTCGGCACACCTCCCTTTCATAAAAGCTACTCCTACTCTCGCAACGTACATCATTTTTCTCTTTGCGGCTCTCGTATCTCGTCGTCCTTCTTCCTATATAACTGTCTTCTCGTTCTACATATTTATTCTTTCTTTTTCTCCCTTTGCATTCACACTCCCCTGCTCCATTTACATTGTTTTCCTTCAGGTACTCCTATATATTATTTGCCTTCTTCTTTGACGCAAGTATATAAGTCTTCCCCTCGTTATAAGTATGAATTTTCTTCGTTATTGAGAACATGATTTAAACTTTTACAGCATCTATCGATAATTTAGTTAATAATTAAATGACGCAGCTTTGCTGTCGATTTAAATCTCTCAATCAAAAGCAAAGTTTTCGCATAATCAGTCGAAAAAGACTCTCTCCTCTTTGATCAAATCGCCGAGTGTGCACAATCGCATTTACATTCCTCCTTCGATCCCATCAAATCTCCGACGTCTCATCCTCTCCGCGCGCGCGCATCATCCTCTCCCTTTCAGCTCGAGCTATTCGCCCCCATCAAAAATTCATAAAGTTCGTGTGCGCGCGAGGCAGTCGCGTGTGTACGCAAAATTACTTTTTACGCCTGAGGGTCTGCGAGACGAGACGCCGCGGCTGTTCTCACTCGTTAGAAAAGTCGTCTCTCGATACTGCGGGTCGTCGTCGAGAAAAGGGAAAGTGCGCAACTCTCGAGCTCAAAGTGCTTTCTCTTTCTTGGTGGGTGCGATGTCGCGCCGGAGAACACATAGCTTCTTTGCAAGCCCTCTTGAAGCTTCATTTTGCATGAATGTTTCACGCCTCGTGGGCGAAAGAGGAAAGAAGAAGTTTGGGGAATGGCTGGAAGGTTTGCGCTCGAGGTGTATATAGAAGTTTAAGCAGGGATGAGAGCTTGGAATTTGCTTGAATTTTCAGAGCTTTCTAAATTATTCCTCTTTTAAATACCTAAAATTGCCGCGTGTCTCGTGACCTTACGACAAATAAATCTTTGCGAAAATACAAGCTTTAGTATAGAAATATCTATATACATTGATCGATTCAGTCCCATCCATAACACTCAAGCCAGACCCGAACGATTCTCCATCTCAATATACTCTCTCTCTATCTCTCAAGCTAGGCCACAATCCGATACACAATACGATACACCTCTACCCCCAGAATCGGCTAATCTCTCCGAGACGTCGTACAACCCAGCCAATATCATAGCTACATATACATACAAATACAAACGCTCAGATACACGAGCAGTAGAGGTGTACACAGTCGTACGCTCGATTTCATCTCGGCGCCCCGGCGGTTTTCATTGCGCGACGCACGTACGTGCCGTCTCCTCGCCGCCACCGCCGCCGACCGATAACGACTATCCGAACTATGCGTGTCTCGACTGTTCGTGAAGGGAATGCGCCGCAGTGGAAAAGACCCGCGACGCAACGCTCCCATATAGATATCGCGTCTTGTACGTTGGCTTGCTCGAACTTGTCTACCATATATATACCAGCTCCTTCTCTTGTGTCTGTGATGCTGAGCTGTGCGAGAGACTTTGGGGGGATGATGGGGAAGGGGGGGAAGTACGTGAGGGAGAAGATATGAGGATGGCGGGATGAAAGATGCTGGATAGAGGAGGAAGTATAGAACGATGGGGTATTATATTGGGAGGTATTGATGTGAGACGTGGTTTTCGGTGCTGAGCATTGAATTGTGTTTTTATTAAATGTAGAAGATGAAGGATGTTTTCTGTGCTTTTTTGACATTTTAAATTTAAGTGCTGAATGATGTTAGGATTATTTTACTGGAGAGTCCAGCAGTTCATTGAATAAACATGAGTATTATAATTGACTAAATTACATCATTATCGATTTGAGCTGGCTTGTGCGTCATCGAACCGGTTGGTGTCGTGTCTTCAGCTTATAGGGGTTCAGTTTACCTCGGTAATCATTGAGACGGATCCAAAGCAGATGCCTTGACGTTTGCGCATATACTGTCAATATAGCCAACCAGGTCAATGTCAATATAACCTGCTTAAATCATCGAAGTGCAGTAACTGACCCATATTAACAAGATATTCTCAGCTTAAACTCACACGATTTCACTTAAAATTCGAACTAAACCCATTTTTTCCCTACTCTTCATGCAAAATCACGTAACGGTTCGCTGATATAAATCCGGAAATCTAATAATCCATGCAAAGTATAATCCCTCAGCGCGAACAATCCATACGCTGAACCTTCGCATATACATCTTAAATCCTCGCGCGAACCCGGTATAAGCCCTCTCAATAAAGTCCGACACGAGCTATATATCCCTCTACTCTACTACTTCTCGGCAACATCCCTCTCCTTCGCGCGCTCTACTCATCGATCGGAGGCTTTGAACTCCAAGTCGTTCACGAAATAAAACGAAATTAGAAAAAAGGAGTAAGTAACTAGCTGCAGCTGTCGCTGCTCTTGATTATCAAAGGCTGGACGCAAGAGTGGAGGCTGTGGATTTATCCTTTTTTTTCACTCTCGTGCCGGCTATACACGTCGAGAAGTGGAAGAAGCGAAGCTTCTCGAGGATTCAATTACCAACGAGAGCGAGCTCTAAGTAATTGACATTGGTTGCTCTAGAGTCGGGCGAAAGTTGCGAGGTGTGCTTGGAGGCATGATGTATACTCGCGCGCGAAGAAGATGGTGGAACGATGAGAGGGTATCGGGAAACCGATGGAGTTTTCAGCAAATAGTGATTGAGTTCGTTTATCGGTGTGCTGAGCTGGTTTTAACGCTTATATTATATACTTGTATACAAAAGAGAATCACGACAAATTTTCAAAATTCAACCGAATAATCCATCACCTCTGTGATGAAACACACTCGATCATCTTCCAAACCGCTGAGCATCGTGAAAGACTGCTCTGTAGAAAAAACGCAGACTTTCACCCTATATAGCTCGTATATATGTGTTCCCTGCGGTAGAGACGACGACCGAGGCTGCGAAACATTTTTCCTCGCGCTTGACAATTTGACACAGTCGCCGACGCTTTCTTTTTTCTTCGCCACCTTCTTATTTGCTCGCTTTTGCTGCACTCGCACCGTCGTCGGCGTCACCTCGGCTCTTTGAGACTCGCGCCGAAGAAAAATTCTTCAAAGGAATTCCACGCGCCTAGAAATATATATGCTGTATGTGAAAAGACGCGCGAAGTGTCGGGCGGTTATTGCGTTTTCCAAGTTTTATTCGTCAATGGAGGAGGAGGAGGAGAGACGCACCTTTTTCCCGGCGATTTCGCTTATAAGATAGCTCTCAAGGGTTTGTTTGTTTTTCGGATATCAGTATTCCGAGATTAATAATAACGTATTCAATTTAACAAATTTTTGAAACTTCAGAGTTATTTCAAATACCGCTGATCGGATTGCTCATTACACGGCAATCCAATCAATTTCCCCACGCATTCCAGCCGACGACGCAGTCACAAAGACAACCGCCGGCAGGTATTATAGCGCATGTCTCTCTCTCAAAGCCCTTTCCCGCGAAGATTCTCCTACATCTGCGCTACATCAGCCCTGCAAAGGGCCAACGCACGTCGGCAAGTGAATTACACTGCGGCCGCAGACGCGGCGGGCCCAATTACACAGGCCGATGCATTGCGCTACCGCGTAATGACGTAGTCGCATAAGCTCGACCGAGCGCGAAATTCCCGCGTGCTGGTCCCCGCAATCAGCGCTTAATCTTGTTCCCTGCTGCTGCCAACGTGCATAATCGAATGACGCGCGGTTCTTTTTCGTGCTTCTCGAGTGCAGCTTCATAAATAGAAGCTTGAGCTGAGCTTGCGGGTGAAAATTTTACCCTGGAGGTTTAATGAGCTGGGTGTAGGATCTTGTGGCAAGTTGATGCTTTTGGTGATGAGGAGTGTGGGAGTTAAATCGATTAGTTATTTGAAAAAAATCGATATTGATGCTTTACTGTTGAATATTTTGCTATTGTAATATTAGAAAGATATTAATACTAGCTGATGTGCATGCTGAAGTACGCCACGCACTATCATTACACGCCATTCTCGCATAAAAACTTAGACATATAAGCTGTATCTTTATGCATACTTAAGAAATACATATTTTTCATTAAACTTGAAATCGTAGTTCGTGCGTACTATATATAAAACTAAAGTTTTTTTATTACGCGCGGTTTTAAAGTACATTTTAATGTAATAAAGTGTAACTGCATAATATGGGTACTTAAAACAAATAGTAAAGATGCATGATGGAACCTTCAAGATCCAATAACATCTTTTTTACAGTCATGTAAAAGTTGCAGCATATACCAAACCTATAATGACATATTTTTTTTTTTTTTTTTTTTTGTAAATAAAGTTTTAATTTGAGTAGTGTAAGGTATAAGGTAGTTAATTCATGCTGGCTTAAAGGGAGTAATATATTACATTTAGTTTTCACTTATAACTTATATTTTGGTCCTAATTTTCCTTTGACACACGTTAAATTATATGTGAGAGTTTTAGTATTTACATTTATTATTCGTCGTTCAAATATCAATTAACGAGATAATTGTACATTAGCTTGGATCGATGCTTTCACAACTTTGATCTATAGAAACACATAATTAGATATTATGTGACTAAAAATCATACATTTCAAAAATAGATTTAAAAATATGTTATAGTGTTGAGCAAATATACTACATAATTTCATTCCCATACTACAAAAAACGCAATCAATTACCTCAACTACAAAAGAACTTGAATCACCACTAGCTCAAATATTTAAATCGAAATCTCGGTTAAATACAGAAAAAAGAACTATTTTATTCCACCTCATCCACTCGGCAAATTTTAAAGTCGCGCACTTGGACAAAACGGAAAAAAGCGCAAAATGGGAACTTGAATCAATTTGCTCGCTCGCGAGACCTAGTTTCGTGCGGCAGCAGCGACGGGTGCAAAAAATAGAGATAGAGCAGAGTGAAAGCGGGAAACCGCACTCGAACGGATTTTTTTCCCCTCGATTCGATCCGTTACACGCAGCTGCATTGTATTTCGCGCGGAAACGCGTAAATTTACAACGCTCTCGTCCCAGATTTTTAGACTGACGCCGATGGCTCTGCAGAAAAAAAATTCGCGCGCACTGCGAATCCTCGAGCGATTTTCGCCCGTACGGCAGAATTTCGTTTTGCACTAGTGAACCGATGTGTGCACAGATAAGTGAGAGAACTATGACGTCGGCAAAAAAGCTCTTCGATGCTTCCAGTATATGCAATTTTAGTCAAAACAAACTTCTGACGTATAAATCGTTATTTTTATTTCAGAAGAATGATCTTTTTTGTTTGAAATATTATTTTTATTCCTTTTACGGAAAATAACACGAGAAATAAATTTTCGAAATATCCTAAAACAGGCATTTCCTCTTGAAACCTCGTGAAAGCACGACTTGCAAGCCCACACCATATGCGCAAAGCCCATAATCGGAGACCCGACGTATTGAAATCGGATGCCGATTCAGCGGCGAGCTGCAATCGGCAAAGGATGCAAACCGGATTGCCGTCCACCTGTATACTACTGCCACTGCCATTGCTTGCTGCTTTGATCGAGAGAGGAAACCAATATAATGGCACTTCAGCCGTCCTGTGCGCTGTCTCGGCTTTGGCTCGCGTACCAAAACCACCGCCATTGTCAAACGCAAGCAGCGCGCAAGCTCCGCAGTACGTTATACACACAGATTTATATTGTTGTATGGACATGTAACCCTGGAAAAGCGTTTCTTTGACAGGAATTTTTTTTTTCATTTTTCTATTCGTGCGTGAGTTACTCTCTGAGCTGTTGAGGCAGATGGAAATTTTGATTTTGCATTAGCAAAGTTTGATGAAGTTTTGGCTTTTGAAAATGAGCTTGTTTGTATCTTGTCTGAAAATTTGCATGCAGCCATTGTGCTTCACAGTTGTACTTCAAGGAGCAATTACAAGGCAAGACGCGTGCTGTATTTTCCAAAGTTGTAGTTTGAAGGAGAATTATAAGATACGAGGTCTTCTAAATTAGGATAGGATTATGCGAATGCGATATTGCACTTCGTCTGTAATTGCGAAAATGAAAGTGTTGGTTTCTCTGTATTTTGCTAATGTCTAAATTGATTACATTCTAAATTGAAAGTTTCCATTTAGTATTGTGCAAGATGTTACGGTGAATATTAATTGCTACGTCTGAGATCAACAACTATAGTTATACAAACAATCTCATCAGCGCATAAAAGCAATTGAGCAAGCAGTTGATTAATTATAACTCGAGTTGCAGGAAGTCGTTTACAAGTAGCTGTTATGAAATTTTAATAGCCGATAGAAGCGAGATTGAAGCTGTTTAATTACGTCGAAGTAAGTTTATGTATACCTTCGTAGATTGTTAATATAATTTCATTAGTCGGTCTAGCATTTGAAACACAACGTTAAATTATTCAAAGACCATCGATTATTTCTTGAAAAGCTTTTAACGAAATCGAAAGCATTCAATTAATACATCTACGGCAGAAAAATTTATTGTAGCTTTTCACAGAGTGCACCGAGTAACGCAATCAGGGTTTCGATCGAACAATGAGGATAATGTCCCTCCACCGAATTCATCAATAAACTCTTTACGAGCACACACTTCAGACAGGCAGACTACCAATGCGTTCAGGTCCTCGACGTCCCTCGCGCGCGATTATTCAACAAAAGATCAAAGTATGCCTCTCGAGAGGCCCTCTCGTTGCCATCGATTTTTCGTCCTACCTGTCGAGCCCACCTCCCATGCGTGTACCTATCCTTCCCATCTCTGCGTGTGTTACACAACACTGCAGGCAACCGATGCGTCGAGTGGCTTCTCCTCTTTGTTCGCTGGCACTCGACTCGTGTCTATACCTCACACAAACACACACACACACACACATGCACACACACACACACACACACGATTCGACGACTAATTAGTGCTCATGGGCAGCTCCGTTGAAATGTGCAGTCGAGTCGAGCGCGAGAAGTAATCAGCTGCAATTGCCATTGCTTTCTCATAGAGCTGTCTGGTCACGTGCGCCGGGAGAAAGAGGAGGAGTGCGATGAGAATAGAAGGGTGGATTTGTATTAATTGCGCCGAGAGGGAGAGAGAGAGAGACCGTGCTTGTATCGCTGGAATACGTGATTTTTAACTGATTGCTGGAGGGAAATTGATTACACGTGGTGAAACGAATTTGGGTGTGGTGTTCTGGAGGATCGGGTTAATTTTAAACGGTGGGTTATGATTGTTAATTTTTTTCTGATTCCATGATTAAACTTGTTTATGTCACATAAGCACCTACTTTATAACTATTAATATTTAGATAAAAACAATAAACTCTAAACGAATACGGTTCATCAATTCAAACTTTACCATTTGCTCAAAGCGGCTTCTAACTTCTTTTCTCTCTCGTCTCGGTGTGTATACACACAGAGGACCAAACGAAGCGTGAGAAATTCATTCGATTCACAGGAGAGAGGAGGGCTGCGGAGGAAAGAATTCTCGTTCTAGCGAATTTCGGTGGCGCTCGCGGGAACAGAAGCTACTTCCGTCGTGCCGGAAGCGGAACCGCGGCGCTGCAACTCCGCGCGGCAACTTCGCCGCTTGGGACATCCTGCGGTTGCTTAACTTAGCGCGTTCCCCGACTCGATGCGCTTGTTCCGTTTCACGCGTTCTCGCACGCCCCCCTTGTCTCGGCTGAGCTTAGGGCTATCCCTTTCAAAGTCGTTTTGTTTGCTGCTGTTTCGCAGGGTAATGAAAGATTATGATCGTGTGTTTTTGTAACAAGATTTATTGCAGTGTATAGTCTTAGTTGGTGCGCATAGAAACTTTCCTAAACTTTTTTATTTCTTATTAGACATTACAATATTTTTTCATTTATAGAAGTGAACTAGTTTCGAACACACACAGCAAGCTGTTTGAGCAATTTGATGAGAATGAATTAATTTTCAATGCATATTCAAATTTCCAAAAAGTTAGACATGTAACTCAATTTATATTTACTGGGTGGCAGGATGTACACTATAGACTTGCAAATAAACTGCTTGCACACTGTGTTAACGTTCATCAGGAAATCTCTGAGGTGCATAAAGTTTCAATTATATTTTTGATGATGCGCCTACAAAACCTTAATTTGTAGACCGGTGAAAAATAAGAAATGAAATCCCAATTGCCAGCATGTATCGAAAACGTTTCCTCTCATCGCATTATCATAGGTATATCAGCTATACATATACAAGACTCCATATTCAAAAGCGAACTTGCTCTTGCTCAAGAGCAAGTTACAAAGCGTCTAGATAGAGATGAAGCCAGAGGCGTCGCGAGTATGTCCGGGTTGCAACGACGTTAATTGCATGCATTGTCACGCGGTGTTTACATTGGACAAGACAAGTGTCTCGTCCCCTCGGAGAAGGGCATAGGTATAAGCAACGCGCGCAGATTGCAGCTGCAGCCGGCCATATCTGCTGACGTCTAATGCTGGCTGCGTTAACGAAGAGATATCACGATTATCCGTCAGTGCCGAGGTGTGCATGTATCAACCGTATAGGCGAGGGGATGAAGCGTTTGTGCCACTGCTGGCTGATTACGCAAGAGAATAGAGTTGCTTGCTGCTCTGATGATGCGTGAGGGGGATGGTTTCTATAATTTTTTAAGTTATATTTATGTGTTTTTTCACTCTTTTATCTGAGACTGTTATTGCAATGAAAACTGCGTAAATCACTTTTTCATAATGGTCCTATTATTTACTCATTTTAAAATCGTAATAGTTATATCTTGCATCTTGAGAAAAAGCCTCTCGCAACCAAAGCACGCACTGGCATCTATATATACCCGAGCAAAGCTCACAACTGATCCAGTATAGCAAAGGTTAACCAACGCCTATACATACATAGACAGACTTCGACATCTAGCATCGTATATATTACCCGAGTAAATCCCACAGACGAGGTCGGCAGAGTACACGGCGCAGTGAAAAAAAAAGTAGTCCAGCCTAACGCGTGTTCTTCAACCGAGCGCGAAATCCTCCGACGCTTATCCCTCCTTGTGGCGCGCCGCGAGAAAAACCTCAAAATACACGGAAGCGATCGAGATAAGTCGTATCTCCGATCCGCGACTTCTTCGAGTAATCCTCTTGCAGCTGCCGATTCGGCTGAGTGTACGGACTTTTCTGTCGACGGGGGAGAGTAGAGTCGAGAATTGCTGCAGCCTTGGGGTTCTGGTGTTGAGTATATATATATAGGCAGGGATCCGTACAGTAGATAAGGGTCGAGTATGGTCGGCCGGACGAAACTTGCTGCGTACGCGCGATTTTCGGGGAGAGATTGCAGATTATTATTGCTTTGTGTTGGAATGTGAAGAATAATTTTTTTTCGGTTTGATCTATTGACAAATTTTAATACAGATTTCTCAACTTATTCATGCTTGTGAATAAAAAAAAAACTTATTCTCCAATTTAAAAAAAAGTTTTGACCTGCTTCGTTAAAACGTTTTTTCGTTCTCGAATACTTTTGAATTGCACAAATACAATAACAGCATCCTCCGCGCGAAGTCTCGGCGACAAAAAAAACCGAATCCCTCGCGCACAATTTCCAGCATCTGAAAACGTTTAAAGGTAGCTCTGCGCGCCACGTTTTTCGCCGGAACGAGCGCGCGAGAATAAAAAAAAACAGACGCGCGTTGCAACAGCAGCAGAAAAAAGAAGAAAATTTGCAGAGAGAAAGAAAAGCGCGAAATATCGCGCAGAGTACAAACTTAATTGCAGACGGAGTAGTAGAAGAGGCCTCTTTTTTCCCCCCGTTTCGCCGACGCCTCTCCGTTCAGTTCCGTAGATTTTCAACATTTAATTGTTCCGACCTATTTCGAGTCGTTCGCTCGAGATTACAGGCAAGAGTGACGCGCGTGATCAGCGCCTGCTGCTGCAGGCCACCAGCTCTCCTCGAGATTTCCGCGCGAATCTGGTTTAGTTTTTTGTATGGGCTACGTGTGCAGTAGCATGGAGTGTCTGTGTTTAATGCTAGCGCAGATTGGTTTCGGGGTAGCGCACAGAGAGATGTAGGCCAAACGGATGAGTGCATGTGAACGAGGCCTGAAAACAAGGTGAATTTGCATATTGTTTTTATTTCGATTAACGTGCGCAGTGATTGCGTGAACTCGCGATCGTATACCTGTCTCGTCGAGGCGTGTCTCTGCATGTGTGGTTGAGAGCCGAAAGCGCTAATGGTTAATTAAAAGAGTCTCTTGGAGAATTAAAGTACTCTCTTGTTTTTAATGAAGACTAGAGTAGATTCTTTCCCAGTGTAATTTGGTGTTTTTATTTCTAGGTTCATGAAAATATAAATATCTGTTACATGTGTTATGCATGCCTTTTTAGAAATAATTTTTTTATTTCTGAACAAAATAATTTAACTACTCGAAAGAAGCAGCAGTGGAGATCGTAAACACCAAACACTCACTTTAATGTTTAATACAAACCAACACAATAATTTAAAAAGGAGCTATATAAAAAAACTAACATACACGTACCTATTTCAATTATTTGGCACACTTGTCCTCATTTCCATTCCAATAACGCATCCCCTCAAATCCCGTTTTCCAATAATAACAAGCTCTCACCTACGCAGAGACAAAACCACTCGTATAATTCCCCCCATACCGATCCTTTTTCAAAAAGTTCCCTAATTCCAGTAGTAGTATAGCTGTTATATACCAGAGCTCTTTTCAGCAGCCTCTAATCGACGCGGCGCGAGCGCTGCTGACGCATCGCTTCGCACGCAAAAATCCGCGTAATAAATGGACGTCGCAATCGTCGGCTAGCTATATATAATACAAGTGCAGGCTCGATGATGAGTCGACGCTTTCGAATCGCGACGCTCGGATCGCCATCGTTATTTACGAGCGTTCGTTCGGCCATCGACGCGGAATTTATGGGCCGTGCTATGCCTTTTTTTTCGGGGATTTCGCGCTGTCGCTTCCGCGATGTGATACTTTTTTTTCTGCGTACGCGTCCTTTATATGACGTTGTTTTGGTATTTAACGAGCTATTTTTGCCTGCTTTTATACGTGCGATTTCGAGGATATAGACAGGTTACTATAGTAGAGGGTTGGCGAGGTGTGCATGTGCGGAGCGAGAGAAAAAATGGGTTAGCGGGACGTTTTATTGCTGCGACGTCGCTCGGCTTGCAGTGCTTTGACGATCGCGGATGGACTTTGAGATATAATAAAAAGAGTTTTATTTGAAAATCTCGCGATGAGATAAATGGTCGAGGCTTTAACCGTTAGCCGGTTAATAAAAAATATATCTATCATTGCAGGATAGTATAGGATTTTTAAAGCCTCGATTTTTAATTTAATACTGGAATTGAGAGAGAGAGAAGGCGATAGGATGAAATATCCCGTATTTTTATTTTCTTTTTATTTCACTATACCGAAGCTGGATATAAATTTTTGAAGATAATTTTTTTATCAAGAGGAATTTTATGGATGTTATATCCGCTTCTGCCGCTATACTAACATCGATATCGCGATTACGTGAAAGTTATGAAACCGACCGCAGCTGAGCCACACGTGTTCTCTCGTGTATGTGAAAGAGTTAAAAGCCTTTGTGCTTGAATGTTGCATCATTAACTACTCAAATATTTTATCGACTCGCATGAATAACGCTTTAAAGCGTAAGTTTCAGGAAACTGATAAATTATAAGTGTTATCTTTTTTCAATTGAACAATACTGTCTGTTTCTAAAGTTAGTATAAAGTTCAAATATGGATCACTGTAACATTTACGACTTTTGTAATCATTTTATGAGATAGATCTAACTTAAGATATTTATCTTAAAATAAACGCACTCTAAAAACTGACCCAGTTTTCTATGCGATCTATATTCCGCATCAGCATCAAACAACAAATTTTCGCGCATAAATTTAATAAATCCCAAGCTGGGCAAATATGCATCCTTCACGGCGCGCTAAAACACCGCGCGGGTCAAAATACTATTCGCAAAGTCTCTCTTGCACAGCGTTCTACTCCAACATCTATACGCATGCACATATATACAACCAACGATCCTTTGAGGCGCCTTAAATCGTTGGTACACGCGGTTGAGGTAGAAATTTGAACGTATACAAGCAGACCGCTCTTCTGACGGAAAACACGTGAAAGGACGGAATCGTAAAGTAGGTATAGCGCTAGAGGTGGAAACCGTAAGTGGAATGAGAGAGAAGCTAAAGCAAGCGGGAGAGACCGATGACGAGGTCGGAGGTCACTGCTGATGCAAAGCGTCACTGTTGGGAAAATCAGTGCTAAATTGAAAGAGGACTAACATTTTTGACAATGCTGAAAAGTAGCTGCAAAGGATATCGATGGTACAATATTTATTTTATTATTATTATTTCATTTAATTAATATTATGGGTATAAATATTATAATTTTCTTTCTACAACCCCTCAACCATACTTTTCATTAGTTCTTTGCTATTTCTTTGGTTCTCCCTCTCTCGTGTTCGTTTCAGCTTTTACTCCATTGCGCTTAGTTAAGTGCAAAAGCTCTCTAAAACAGAGCAAGAGGAAATTTTACCAACGATGGAGCCTTTACTATCGCCATCGTACCGTAGCAGCCTGGTAAATTTGAAGAATTTCAAATGCGCGCACTTTCCTGTTCAACCCTTCTACAGAACGAGAGTCGTTATGGACAATGAGAGTCAAATGAAATAGTCAGTATAAAAATTTGAAAATGAGTTTCCACTTTTCTAATTGCTAAGTGCAATTTTTTTATTTTTATTTCAACAAGATCGGTTTCTTATTGTAAATATGTTTAGAATTCATTCTTCAAAAAATACATTCTGGAAAATTTGAAAAAATTGAATACGTAGTTTATTTTATGACATTTTTATAACTTAATTATGTTTCCTTATTGTTATCGAATGATAATTACTGCAGGCATAAGTTCATTTTAAATTTTGTTCTGTAAGCAAATGTCAGTACATCGAAATATTATTCTTTTCTGATAGATTATATTTTTTGTAAAGTTAAGATCTCTATTTGTTTTTAATAAACAATATTTCGACTCAATTTCTGATAACCCTATGTGTATGCTATAATTTCTACAGAATTTAAAAATGATTTTATAAGATCAGTTTTTTACATTTTTCTTATGAAGTGTAAAAATAATATTACAAGTTTCTTATAAAGTTCTTGAAATATGTTAAAAATTGAGTCAATACTGAATTTTTCAACTATTATCAACTTGAAATACAAAGTTCTTTGTTTCACTTCGTGAATAGGCCATAACCGAACGATGAATAATTATTGGAAAAATATTACTAACTGTACTTAGAACTGCTAATAAAAGAAATATGTATTGTACAATAAACGTTTGCTATATTATCACCTGTGACTTTCTTCAGTTTTCTACTTGTGACAGTGTATGACGAAACTATTATATTAAAACTTATAATTATAAAGGTAAAATTATGTGTGTTATGTTTTAAAAGATTAATCTATTTAACAAAAATGTGCAGGTTAGTAGATTAGTAGTATTTGTCCCACAATAAGAGAACGAAATTGATAATATTCTTTAAGTAGGATACTTATCAAGCTACTAACTATAGTTCGGCCAATATTAGATCGCAAAATTTCGAAATTATTCGAAACCGTTTTGCGGTGGAATATTTTCCAAACTATGCTATCAACTGTATGATACAAAAAGATTATAAGCACAAAGACAATCAAAGTAAATTCCTTTTATAAAACTGATTTAAATTTAAATTTCTGTCGTTATATCAATTTATTCATGCAAATGTGAATTTCATCATACTCGATATACTACCGTACAAATATCTATTGAATCAATATTTAAGAATAGTCTATTATTCTAGTATATAGATAAAAGTTGAGAAAACTATAGGAAACTGATTCACAAATCGTTCAATATCATAAGCGATTATAGACCAGGCGCATTAACAGTATTATATTACATTTTTTTTAATTTTGTTGTAGTAACCTCGGAAAGTTAATTTTGTTATTGTAAAAAATGAAAGCGTTGCTCACAGTTATCTCAACGATATTATTTTACCATGTATCTGCTGAAGAAACTGTGAATTTGACGTGTACCGAATTAAATGATTCATTCTTCGGATCAGTTTTTAACGTTTTTGCTTCGGTACAAACTTACAATGAATCCGAGTTTTATCTTCAAACTAAAAACTACGAAGGAGGTGTAAAAGTTGGTGTAAATGATTGGTCAGCACTTAATAGTGACGGATTTGATCCTTCTCGTAAAACTGTTTTTATTATTCACGGATTCAGAGCTCATCGTAATAAATCGTACATAATTGATATAACAAAACAACTTCTTGATACTGTAAGTATATGGATTATTAATTAGTTAAGTTTTTGTAACAAATATGTTTGTTTTAACTTGTGTTTTTTGTCATTACTTTAGAACAATATTAATCTTATAGTAGTAGATTGGAGTACAGGTAGTCAAACTTGGAACTATGTTGACGCAGTTCAAACCACTTACCACGTCGCTCAAGATCTAGTCAAGTACCATTAAATATTTATAAATATATTCTAATGATTTATCAGATTCCGCTAATGAAGCCTTCTATAATTAGGTTTCTGCAAGCAATGAAGAAAGAAGTAGCTGAGTTAAGGAAACCTGCAAGTGAACAGTGGACAAATTTATACCTTATTGGACACAGTTTAGGAGCGCACATTAGTGGTCAAATAGGATATTTATTAAAACAAAAATATCAGTCTTTTACAGTAGAAAGAATCACTGGATTGGACCCGGCGCAGCCTTGTTTCAAAAACATTGATCAAAATGCGAAACTAGACAAATCTGATGCAGAGTTCGTTGATATTATCCATACTCAGACTGGACACGGTGATGGAATTAATGCATTTGGTTTAGAAGATCCTATTGGTAAGTTTTTTTCAAAGTAGTCTATCAAATTTATTATAACGAATAATTTGTACAATAAAATTGGTTTTGATCATTTTTAGGACACATTGACTTTTATGTCAATGGAGGTGTAATGCAACCGGAATGTGAGACTAAATCAAGTAAGTAATGCAATTTTCATTTAAGAATTAAAATCAATAACGTAATTCTAATTTTCAATAAGATAATATAAATTAATTGCATATTTTTATTTTTAAGTATTTTACACAGAGCTAAACAAGATGATTTGCAGCCATAAGTTAGTAAATTATTTCTATGCCGAAACCGTTGGTTATTCCAATTCAAAAGACTGTAAGTTTGTTGGTCGCAGCTGGGATGGTAGTTACAGTGACGCAGTCCGAATTTTAGATGATGTTGATAAAGGTAGCTCTTGTTCAAATTGTCCAGAAATGGGCTTCAATGCTGTGAATTATAAGAATAATACAGGGAAATACTTAGTTATAACATCTACGAAGAAGCCATATTGTCGTGAGTACGAGTTTATGTGATTAATTTTTAATGATTCTTATAACTGATTATTAATATGTTTCATAATAGAACTTAAAACAAAAGATAAAGATCAATTAATTAAAGGATTTGGGGTAAGACGAAGCTGAAAATTTTTAATAAATTTTATATTATTCAATATTTAAATATTATTCTTTTTCAGAGGTTAAATACAACAACTCTGCTCTTTCCATCTCAGTCAGTTGATCTCCAAACTATGTTAGAAAAATTGTTCTCAACATAATGCTGACGCAATAATGATGTATGTACATATATAAATTGGAATAAAATGTAGTAGTATTAATAAATTATAAAAGTTAGTATTATATCAAATCAGTCTATTTCTGTCTTTTTAAAGTTTAATTAACAAATAAATAATAAGTATATACGAGTTTCTATTAAAAAATCGAAAGAAATATTAATGATAAAAACTACTTTGTAAACTCGTGAAAAGCAGCCAACAATTTATCAAGCCCAGCAATCCTCTTACCACGAAAAATCGTTCGGAATAATCTCGATACTTGAGCAGAGTTCATGGATGCTGTACTGTACGTGGTCGCGCGCACTCAATTAAGCGTTAACTAAACGCAATTTCAGTCGGACAAGATGGTTCGAAAAATATTTTCTACCGTGAACACTACGCGAGACTCTGTGTAAATAACCTCAAGTGCAATTTCGTGACGCAGTATCTATTTAATTCAATTTTTAAGGACGCTTTGCTCGCGCAAACATTTTAGTTTACAATAAGAGAATTTTATACAGTGTTAAATATATATCATTCGCTTATATACACACGTCACGATAACTTGAACACAATTATTTGCCACGTTGCTACACCGTATAGTCATCAGACTTCTCGTGAAAAATAAACAACAACTCTTATATGACTCACGTAAGTTTGAAAATAGTTCTGCAATCTGTTTATAAAAAGTCATATAATAATAAAAATTTAAGTTTTAATTCGAATTCATTTAAGGGCATGTGTAATAGTGTAATAATAGAAAAATAACGTCATATATATTAGAAAGTTTAACAGTCGCGCAAGTATTACTCTTCACGACATTAGCATTCCGTACAAATTGCCGTTGAACTTGAGTTTGGAAGAGAAAAAAGTTGGGTGTGGTAAATTACAATTATTGCGCCGTTATTCGAATCTAGCCGTGCAAACAATAATAAACGTTAAATCCGCTTGAGTTACGGAGATTCTAAAGTAAGCCGTGTGATTTACCGTCGCTGATACGCCATTGCCGCCACCACCGCATGCAAATCTCGCACCGCACTGTATTGTTACTCGCAAGCTTTATGATAAACAAGCGGCCGCGCTCGAATGACATCCTGCTGCTGGCGTTACGTATCGGGATCACTTTGCTTGTATTTAGGATGCACGAGTTAAAGTGCAGGGTATATATATCGTCGCTTGTGATGGAGCATCGTGTCGGTATTAGGATGTGATGCCTGGATTTTGCAGGTGAAACCGATGATCTATTGAAAATATTGTTGTGTTCTGGTTAATCATGAAAGATTTAATTTTATACAAATTTTTTCAAAGACTGGTATCACATTAATTGATTATCACACAGTCCATCGAAGATCGATTTGTACGTAATACTAAAAAAAAGTTATAGTATTATTTGGTGATGCATTATATAAGTATTTCTACAAAATCGCGACTTATAAATGACCTCACTTTTACAAAAGTATTTTTAAAAAACCTTGATAGATATATTTGTTATATTTTACATTCTCCGTTCCCTAACGTAATATATGTGCATAATAACGAATATGTCGGCAAACAACAACATTTACATTAATCAAAGTAATGCTTTCCACATCTGCCTCATATTGTTATCCGGATTTTCCCCGCTTGTAAGATTGTCACTAATCTCCAAATAATTTTTCTTGTTTCTCTCTACTGGTAACCATTTTGTAGTTATTAAATCGTCAATAGCAGGAGTTGGATCACTATTTAAGAAAATAAAGAATTAAATGTAATGAAGTGTTTTCATAAGAAATAATACTGTATTTACCCAGTTTTAGCAAAGTTAGTCCACATGGTTGTCATTCGTTCCATGGTAAGACGGTCCCTTGTCCCTTCTTGGAGTTTTTCTCTTCTCAATTCTGAGAAAAATAAGCAGCCTAGTTCATCCGAGTGGCAGGTACCTTCATAAGAAAGATTCTATGTTAATTCAAAAGAAAACGTCATCTTAACTTATGATGTATTAAATATGATATTTATGTTCACCTTTTATTTTAGAATTGAATCTTTCTTTCATTCCTGGAAAATCGGACTGATAAGAATATCTATAGAGATAAGTTGGAGTTGTCTTGTCCATTTGAGTTTCTACTACTTTGTGAATATCATTTACGAATAGCATATCTCCAAACAATTGCACCAGCTCATTAATTTTCTTATCGGTTATTTCATCTTTTCCGAAATAAAATTCGCGAATAACTTTTGCAATACTGTCAACTTTTTTTGGATCATTTATTCTAAGATTTTTTGAAATAACTGAGTCGAAATCATCCTTGATTTCTTCGATAAAATTTGAATATTCTCCAAGAAACCATAGAATGCCTTCGTGACTGTTGTAGCCTACTAACAAAGGTACATCGACACCTATTTTACTCATTTCTTCAATCGATTGCGGCAAGATCGGATTTGAACTTTTTACGTCTGATGTTGGAACTAAAGTAAGTAATAACTTTGATAATTCCTAAAATAAAACAAAAAATCACATTTGTAAAGAGTATTACATTTGTATTATTGTATCATATATTCATTATACCCTTTTATGCGCGGTTTCGTAAGTTTCAACTAATTTCATTGCTGAAATAGTTCGCAAAAATTCAATTGCTTCCAAAGGATTGGAACAATCTTTACCTAAGGCTTTGGCTAAAGTGTAGCCATGTTCTTTATTCGATTGGATATGTGCCCATGGATTAGATATAACGCCACTCTGAGCAATAGCTTTATGAAAAAGTCCTGCGACGTAATTCGTAAATGAATCATTAACGTTTCAAGTATTTTAATATTTGTATAATATATGAATGGAACGAATCGATAATTTACCTTTTGCTTGAGGGGCAATACAAAGTCCATGTACTGATGCTCCACCCGCACTTTCTCCAAATATCGTTACATTTGCAGAATCTCCTCCAAAGACCCCAATGTTTTCTTGTACCCACTTTAAAGCAGCAACTTGATCTTTTAATCCTTGATTTCCGGCACACTCTTCATGCACCATATTTAAGAATCCTGTTATTAAGCATTAAAATTATCTATATAAAACTAAATATTCCATTCAAAATGCCTTATATATTAAATACATACCTAGTACTCCAAGCCTATAATTAACACTTACAATGACTACATCCTTTTTTAAAAGATAGTCTGGACTGTATTTTTTGTATGTATTTGAACTTCTTTTGAAAGCTCCTCCGTGAATCCATACCATGACAGGACGTTTTCCTGTTAATGTATTTGTTGCTATATTCAAGTAGAGACAATCATCTCCACCTTCAAATAAATTTGTAGAAAGGTCGCATTGTGCTGACGGATTGCTTTCTTCTGTAACATGTTTGACGCCATGCCATGGTTTTAGCGGTCGAGGTTCCTAAAATTGCATATTTTTTTAATTAAAAGAAATCCTATATACAGCTTGAAAATGAATTTTACATGTATAATTATAATTATGAAATGTTATACAATTTTATTAAATGAAATTTACCTTAAATCTTAATTTTCCAATTGGTTGTTCAGCAAATGGTACTCCCATGAATGCAAAATATTCTCCTCCATCGATATTTTTACGTAGACTACCTGCTAGTAATCCTTGTTTTGTTTGAACAGTTGGTGCTTCCACGCTGTAATTTTTTATATTAATTACTACTAGTGTTCTGTTGAGTAAACACTTTGCTTCATAGCCACCAAAAGTATTTGAAAAAATCCAACGACTCGTTAAGTTAAACATTATTATTTGATTATTATTTCAATCGTCTAGACATTGACTGTTAATGTGTACGTAACAAGATGTATTCGATTTCAGGTGAAGTATAACTAATAACATAAAAATTCATGCTATTAAATATCTAGATCTCGATTACAATTTCGGAAGATGTAGGTAATATGTTTATAATGTTTTATTTAGTTTAAAAAATATTTTTTATTGTATTTTATAATACTGTATGCATTTTTACTTGATTGATAAGATGAATCATATATTATGGTATTACTGAAATTATTATTTAACATCGCTCGCATTATTTAGTCAAATCTCAAATACGATAAATAATGTGCGAAAATCCTTAAAAATGCATAATAGACAATTTTTATTGTAAATACCTGTCCATTATCACGATTTCTATATGTTATCACTTTGTCGATAATTAATTAGACGGAGCTTACGCAACTACACATAAAATTATCTGAAAAATTGACGTTGATTTTGTAAACACACAGTCACCGGGCATTGTTACTAGCCACAGCTGAAAAGCTGAACTAGACGGCCTCGTGATGAATGAATTAACAGCGACATTCACGGCCAAAACTACAAATATATAGCAATAAATTGTGAATCTTCTGCCGATAAAGCCAATTCATGCTGCAGATAACATATTCATTTTTTAAAACAAAATTTATTTTCTAAGTGTAGTTAACAGTACCTATTAATCATTTACTTATAACACCAAATTTATATAAATAATATTAAAAAAGTGTATTTTTCTTGACATTAATCATAAGATTATTTTTCAATCAAACGCGTGTCATGCCTCTTGAAGATAAAATAGATTCCTATGTTTTAGCTGTACATCTATGCAGTTGTGTGTTATTGCTATGAGAGGGCGCTTCTCATACAATTCTGAAATTATTCTTGCAAAGTATTTTTGAAATATAAACAGCTATACTCAATTTGAAGTAAATTAAGGGGCCTCCAAGGCAACATTAAATGTTGAATATGTATAGTAAACGAGAAAAACAGGGGTGTTTTTGCGTCATTGGATTTCCCTAACAAATACGTTTTGGGAAATGAAAAAAATACGAGGGAATTCATTGTTGTAAACAGTTGGCTGGGAAGCGGGATCAAATCGTTTCTGCCCCCCGTTATTTCATGAAAAATCTTCAAAAATTAAAAAAAATTTTACGCTTATTTATGATGACAAAAATAGTTTGTCCGTCGAGTGTACAATTTTTCCGCCGAATTCGGATTCAGCGGAAATATGACATAAAAATACAATATCAAATAACAAAGACAACGTCATGTTGGCCTGGGTGATTTTTCTAATTTCTTTCGATTTGTTTTTCGAATTTTTAATAAAACTTACTATTTAACAATAATGAACGATTTCTGTTAGCTAATAATGTTATTAAGGACCTACATACTAATCTACTGTCTATGGATGGTCAGGATAATTATTTAATGATCAACTAGTTTTTCTTCTCTATGTTCCATATTATATTTAAATATAAAATTGTTAGTCTGTTTGTTTCTTTCATTTTACTTCTTTTAAGTATGATTCTCTCACAAATGATGGAGCAAAGAGATTCTGTCTTGAGCTTGGTAATTTGATGGTTGCGAGTACGAGAATCTAGTTTTATCAGGAACGCAATTGTCTACACGGTAAACGTATTGGTGATCCCGCGGATGTATGTCCATGCGAGATTATCGTTAGAAAATTAGAGCGTTTGGTTGTAATGACAATAACGATGAATATTAGTTTCCCTTCATTCTCTTCTTCAGATCGATTGCAACTTTTAACATTTATATTCTCTTATTAAAAAAATAATAATGAATAAAGTTTGTTGATCATTCAGTATCCTTTATTATTTGAGAGAGCATAAGCTAGTTTTAAATATAATTAGTATAAGTTTTGAAATGTATATATTAGTTAATTAGTGTTTAATCTTTATTATATACACGTGTCAAGGGTAAATTTTCTAATTATAAAGTAATTGTTTTTACTTCAAAAGACGTGTATTAACTTTTAACTGAAAACATCCTTATTTCCTTATTATTAATATTATCATCTTCAAAACGCAAAATTATGTTTTGCCTTGAAATGTTTACGAAATGCTAACTGGTTTTAAATATAATTAGTGTAACTTTTGAAATGTATATATTAGTTAATTAGTGTTTAATCTTTATTAAGTACACTTGTCAAGGGCCGGAAGTTGAGATTTTGGATATTTAGTTTCACTGTATTTTTCTATAATTACTTAATTATTTCACTAGTATGCAGTAATTGGCTGCAGCTTTATTGTTTTAAAATCCCTAACTCGGCATCTACTTTTCTGGTAGGGCGGTTTCTCCATGTGAAGTACAGCATTATGGATTCCGTCTCTTATTGCAAAGCCTATCCAAAATTTCATCTATTATTTGCAGAGCCTATCTAAATGATTGTTTTTTTAACACACCCCAGCATAAAGTTAATATTTTTTCCCGTCGAGTCGAGAAAAAAGAGCTACTTTAATTCTCTAATCCCATTCGGTTTTCACCTTCGGCTTGGTCACACTCAAAAGCTGAGTATTAGAAAATTACCATAAAAAATCTGTTGATATTCTTACAATTTCCAGAACCACAAAAATGCATTTTATCGGGAGATTTCGTCATATACGTTAATAATTATAATGACAACAATTAATTTTAGAAACGATACCTACACGTACACTTGTGTCATTTAAAAAATATAGTATTATAAAAATAGATAAGATATTACCTAATTAACTTATTTAAGAAATTAGGTATGTTTATAATTACATTCTAGACGAGCTATTTCGAGTACATAATTTGCATAAATAGAGAAACACCCATTGCACAAGTCACAATAGTTAAAATGGAATTGACATGCAATACGGTTTTTGTGTTGGCTATTGGTTTTATTATAATCATTACAAAATGTAAGTTATCACTAATTATTTAAAAATAAAAAAAAATATTTAAATATTAAAGTACTTACTTCAGAGAAAAGTATCCAAATAAAATTTATTTTTATTATGTAGCAAAAATCTAATCACTAGAGAAATTCTTTTACAAATTGATTAAGCGCCATGAAAGATTTATATATTCCTATACTGATTGAATAAAGACAGAAACAGCCATTATTGATAAGAATGTATATAGCTGAATAGATAAAATGTTAATTGTTAACTACCATAATAAACGTAGCTTTAATCTAAGCCCTGGTTCATTAAAAATTCCTTTTCGGGTGGCTTTGAGAAAAAGGTAAAATTACTTAATTTCGTAAAAAATCAACATTCTCACGAATTTTTGCTGTTTTTAAACATACACAAATTTTTGCTTAAGCATATATTTTGTTTAAATTTTAAACATAAATAAAAATTGGATTATTTTTTTCTAGCTGATGCTCAGGAAAAACAAATTGTCCTTAGTACAAAAAATTGTTATGGAGGTATGAATAATTTAATTATTAGATTCTCTGAAATTGTTATTATCTCTTTTCAAAAGATCTTCATTACAGTATAGTGGAGACTAAGTTAAACTTCAATTCAGAGCAAAATTCAAAAGAATAAAATTTAAAAACTCAACACAATAATCGAATATAATCGTCCTATAATCGAAATTTAAACATTCTATTTTATTTTTGATGTTTAAAAAACTCTATTTTCGCTTCATAGACGCCGAAATAGTACATTGTGCAATAGGGGCAGAAAACAAGTCATTTCTAGCAAGAATGAGGCGTGCTGACAACACCTTACCCGAGTCTGAAATACGTTTTCTTCCCGTGTTACATACCGTATTTTTGCCAACATGAAAGGTCCTTTTTGATCTCTGAGAGTGGAAGAGGGAATTGTGCATTTTGAATCATGCACAACATACTTAAAATGAAAAGAAATAGTATATTGTGCAACTAGGGGGGGAAAAGGGCGATGTCTAACGAGGGTGAGATTTGAGCACGAGTTGGAGTCGAGGGCGCCGAAGGCGCCCAAGACGGAGACGAGTGCTCACATTTCACCCGAGGTAGAATTGCCCTCCCCCCCCTTGTTGCACACTGTACTTTTTTTGACAAGTGTCTGTAAAGACCCGTTTTCATGCATATAGAG
>UCOJ01001667.1:0-24312 GCA_900474305.1 Cecidostiba fungosa
GAGCAATGCTGTCGTTAGTGTTCTTAAGGGGGTCCGAAAGTCAATTAAAAATTCAAATTTCGCGCCACAAAATAGCACACGAAAAAACACTTAAATTATTTATAACAATTAATAAAAACAAAATTACGAAAAACCAAGAGTTATTAGTTGCCCTGCGCGTTATGTAATTATCTATCATTGTACAAAGTTGCAAGTTATTATAACAGTATGTCGCCCAGAACACCTTGAAAAATATTAAAAAATCGCATTTTTCGGACCCCCTTAACATTTTTAATTTAATAAAGAACACTGACGTTAAGATTATTGACATTTTTTCAAGTTGCATGAGTTACAGTCATTAAATTTTAAAAAAAATGTCTAGAACTGTTGTATCAAAACACTGTGTTTTACAATAATTAACAAATTTTCCACGACTAATCCGAATTCCTGTATCAAACTCAACAAGGTCCCTGCACAAGTACAGACAATATAAAAAGGCCACACGTATACAAGCTATAATAAAGGGTTCAAATACATACGCTAACCTAAGCCCACTGCTTCGTTTGCTGACATCCTGTTTATTAGTAGCCTGTAAATTCGGCAGGTCCTTCTGTCGTTTTTCCGTCTCCTGCCAGATCCTCCAGTAGAGGAAAGCCATGACGGTGACGGGTACGTAGAAAGCAGCAATAGCCGTGCCGAAAGTGATGTAATGGTTCGTCTCGATGAACTGAATGTAGCAGGCGTTGTCGGGTACAGTACGTTCGCCCTCGATATACGGCCAGGCGTAGATCCACGGCGGCCAGAGCAGCAACGATATGCCCCAGGCGCAGGCTATATAGAAACGAAAATTGCGAGCGCGAAAACGAGAGTTAGCCGGATGAGTTTTGGCCGAGAGTAATTACACTACTGCGAATTCAGCTCGAGAGGGGGAGGAGAAAGTTCGAGAGAGGGTCGTGGAAGTTTGCCTTTCGAGAGGACGGATGCTGTTTGCAAGCTGGGGTTGTTGTTTTTTTTTTGGGGTGTATAATTGCGTTCGATCGTTATGAAATGTTTCTTTTATTTCGGGGGTAAAAATTCTAGATTCTCGTCGCATCGATTTTATGCAAACCGGGCTGCACTGAAAGAAACGGAATTAATCGAGAGATGGAAAAGCCGCGAACGAGTGCGAGGTGTTCTGCAAAAAATATTCGGTTCAAGTCGATACTTGCATTAAAAACTTCGTTTCAGTTCTACTCCTCTTATTGCAATACTTTTTATGTATTAAATACAAAATCTTCAATTTAAGGGGCTGTCGTAGTCAGTAACGTAAGCTGACAGCGACCCCCCCCACCTCGAATCGTACTTTTCGTTGTTTGCAAAAAATATGCTTCACAACGAGAAAAACTGAGGAGATAATACTTTATTATCATGCAAAGGATCCGTATCAACAGCATTTTGAGTGATTAAAATGTTTAATATTGACGGTCATCTACTTAGATTTTGTGTCAAGATATGATCAAGTGTTATAAACATTCTTAATTGTAACGAGAATCCTTATATCAACCGCATTTTTGTGCTCAACGATCAGACAAATTCTTTTTATTCGTGATCTTAAAGTGTTTGAGGTTAGGAAACACCTCCATTCAAATAGAAAAATTATAAAAATCGAATGTTTCTTGCAGAATTGCTCGTATATACACGCAAAGATCGCGATCAGAGTAATATACAATGTAATAACCCAAATCAATATCCACTCACCGATCATGATGCCAGCCTTAACAGTGGTCCTCTTAGCTCTATAAGTGAGCGGTCTGGTAACCGAGAAGTACCTATCGAAGCTGATAATAAGCAGATTCAGTACCGAGGCATTACTAGCCAAATAATCAAGTGCCAGCCAGGTGTCGCAGACATGTGAGCCAAGTGGCCAGTATCCGAGCACAGTGTAGACCGTAAACAAAGGCATGGATATGAGGCCTATGGCAAAATCGGCGACAGCCAGACTGAAGAGAAAGTAGTTGCTTATAGTCTGAAGCTGCTTGTCGATCTTGAAGCTAACCATCACCATTATATTGCCAATGACAGTGACCAAACTGAGACAAGCAGCAACGATACTGATGAGGATGACCTTCCAAACAGGATACTGATGGCCAAGTTTCTCCTCATCCTCGAAGCCTGTCAAATTGCCATCGAGTAGACTACTGTCGTTACAGGTCTCCGGCAGCAGGCACGTCGTCACCAGCGTCACGTTCATCCTTCTACTTCGTCGTCGTCTTCCTCGTCGTCGTCGTCTTCCTCGCTGTCGCTGATGCTGCTCTTCAGCCCCGCCGGAGAAGCTTGGAACGCCTTCGTCTCTACCCCGGCGCTCATATATAGTACATCATCCGGCAGCTCGGCAGTATCGTTAACCTCCTGCTGTTGATGATGATGATGATGATGATGATGATGATGATGTTGATGATAGAACCGAGGCCGAGGCGACGGCGACTGCAGCACTCGCCCCCGGCCCCCGCCTCCTGCGAGCGCTACTGCTGAGCAACGTCAACTACATCCCACGTGAGCCGAGCAGAAAGCTCGTGAACTTGACATCATCATCAGCAGCATCGGCTGCTCATCATCCTCGATCCTTTCTACTGCTACTTCGCCGTCTAACGTCGTGCCGGCTTCTCCTGAAACATTTAGACAACTTTTGTGTAGTGTGTGTGTGTGTGTATAGGGGGCTTGTATGGATTTTAAGAGCGCTCGAGGCGTTTTGATGTATGTAGGTGCGAAAGCGTTTTCGTGTATAGTCGTTTGATAGTATACGAGGTGTACTCTGCTACTGGCGTGTCGTACATTTGTAGGAACGCGAAAATCTGAGGTGGAATAGATAGCTTGTTTTGGGGAGTGTGTAACACAGTGTGAATTTTTACAGCAGACAATTTGATGATTTTAATTTAGGAGGTTTGTTATACTGATGTACAATATATAGATTCGAGATTTAAAAGTGTCCGTGTGCTTTTTTTATTGTAAGGGCTGTAAAAATTTAGATCGACTTGAATTCGACTCGCAGACAATCGTTAGATTTTCAACGATTCCTAAAAAAACTCTGCACTCAAATTTCCTACAAAGCATCCACTGCAAAGGGAATTTCAAATCTCAATTTTTTTTGTTCATACAAAGGATTACCATACATTTTTCTCTCCACGATACAGCTATACGTAAGCAGACACAACCCTTTGTTTGCTCTCCACAACGGCCTCCAACGCAATTTATAAGTACAACGGCTCGAATTTTTACGGGCTCTCTCTCTCGAAATTGCCTCTATATCTATACGCCCAATATTTCGTTACGAGCTGCATGAATAAAAAGCGAGTTTCCAAACCACTTTTATACCGAAATCTCGATTTTTATTGTGCACTTGTGTACGTATACGAAGAATCAATTTAACGTACTATTTTACGTTCTAAAACTATATATATAGATATATAGACACTCGTCTGAGAGAAAAGAAGCTCCTTAAGCCGCGTCGAAAAGACGGAGAGCGTCGAGACAAGTGCCCGGATGCGAGAGAAAGGAAATACGTTAAAAGTGAGCCGAGATTGCCGCCCGCGTGTTTACGATGTCAGTGTGTATATACGAGTATATATAGTGGACGACGAGGTCTTTCACGAGTAGAGACGTACTACTGCACTCTGAGCTTTCTCCGGTTCGGCTGCTTCGACTTTGTCTGGAAGCGTAGAACTTGATATAGTATTATAGTTAGGGCTGCGATGATGTGTAATGAAATTTACGCTTTTTAAGGTGTTTGAAAGTAGCAAAATTTTTCTAAATCTATGTGGCTGGCAAGCGAGATGAATGTTTAGAGCTTGAAATAAAGCTCTACAAACGCTGTTTAGTGTTGAGAACAGATGATAGCATCGAAATAAAATGTTCGCAACTGAAGTAGAAAAAAATAAAGAACTTTGCCTGCTAAACTCCAGATTTTCCAAAACCGCCAATCTCCTACACACCGGAGCCTATATATATAAGTATACTATCCTTAAACAATCAAACTTAAAATTACGTACTCGATCCGCTAATTAGAAATCCCAAAAAGCCGATAAATCACACACACCGCGTTAATCGAGCCAAGTTAATCTATATATTCACCGGAAACTAATATACACTCCCTGATGCAGTAGCGCGAGAACTTTTTGTCTCACGCCGCAGCAGAGATTCATCTGGGCGCGAAATTAATCTATTATCAGTTTTCGCGGTCAGGCCAGTTATTGAGAGCTATTGTCGCTGCAGTGAGAACTGAATGGAAAGAGAGAAGTGAAAAAAAAAAAAAAATTCCGTCGGATTCAGTTACCCGCGAGCTTGTCCTGTGCAGAGGCTGCAGTTTGTTTGTTTTTCGGCTGGCAAGTGTTTCGTGGATTGCTTTTGCAGCGTGTGGTATAACGTTTTGTCGAGGCGATATTTTTCTTTTTACGTTTGACTTGATTGAAGCGTGGAATTATTTCGCGGAATAATCTTCTTTTTTTGGGTGTTGTGGTTGCTTTTGGGTGTGTATGGGTGAAGCTTTGCTTTATGGCTTGTGAGATAAATCGTGAGAAATACACTGAAGCTTAGCTTTATTATCGGATAGTCCTGATTTTCAAGTCATGATACTAACTTTAAAATGATTTTGCTTCTGCAAACAGGGATAAAAAACTTATTTTTGCAATTTTTATTTTAGCTTATTATTGTAGACTTGCAGAATCGATAAGCGACATAATGCCTGTCATATGCTGTTTTCAAAATTTGATTCAAGATATTGAAAGTATTTTTACAAGCGAAAAAGCCTTTGATTGTCCAATATCACAATAGGCTAAGCTCCTCTATATCCAAGGCTTATTAATTATTAATATGGTTCTCACGAAAAACTGTACATAATACACATTCATGTCATAAATTCTTAAAGAATTCTTTCTTTTTTGTCAAAGAATTTCCAGAGTTCAACATTACTCACAGAAATATGACGAATGTCCCGTATTACTGCAGTTTCTTTAAGAGTAAAAGATAAGAATTCTCTTTTTCAATAACTCTTTTGTCGTTTTTCTTGCAACAGAAACTAGTAATAAGTATACTAAACGAGAATTCTTTCGCTATATTCTTTTTTAACAAAAGGAACACTAATTTATTAGTAATTTTTTTTATCTCTTTTACAAAAAGTATTGCCCATGGAACGAAATTATAATTCATAAAGATAAAAAAGTGCTTATTTAAAAACACACACAATAATACATACTCAGTAAAGTAGCAGGTCCGTTTCTGAAGCAGTGCATGTTAAATTCCGATAAACACGTGGGACGTTCATTCGGCCTGTGTCTTCAGAAGATTCATGATGATAATGCATGTCGCGCCAATTCGGCATGCTCTCTCTCACCTTCTCCTTTTCTTATCCATTAATCGTCCTCCTACTCTCCTGACTTCTCGAACTCTGCAATCACAACGTAAATTCCTTCTTCAATCAAAAAAATTTCGGCATCGACAAAAGCTCAACTTTTTCACACCCACAACAAAAGCCACGATATAGTCATCCTTTCGCGACTTTCAATTAAAGCTTTTGCAAACGGGACACTCTACTCTCTCTAGGAACTTTTGCAATATCGGCGTCGTGTAGCTTCATAATGTATAGAAGCATGTCGTATATATATACACACACAGCTGCATAGCGTCAAGGCGCATTGACGTTCAATCGTTTTTCCGCTCACGCGACCGATAACGAGTATAATGCGAGGAGAAATAGAGCGAGATGCGGAGAAAGGGATGAAAATAGAGAAACAAAGACTGCCGCCCGATATAAACACACCGTGTGTGTACGTGTCTTTGTTCCTGTATATATATATCGAGGTGGCGAAGCGCTTCCTTCATTTTTTTTTCTTCCCGCGCTAAATGCGTGCGTGAGACTTTTCGAGCGTGAAAATTACACGTTATATAAATTACGCATAATGTATACTCGTTTTCTGTTTTAGATAATACCTAATAGTGATGGTGGGTCGTCTGTATTATATATATACTATATACGAAAGCTCGAGGTGATGCGTGTATGTACAATGTGTATCGAGGAAAGAATAGGAAAAACAACAAGGGAGTTATCCGATATACGCGACAATGAGAACGAGATCCTTTTGTGAATTCGAAAAGGTGTGTATATAACGTGTGTGTGTATGTATCGGACGAGAGAGAGAGAGAGATGATGATGGCGACGCCTCGTTAAATGGAGCACACGAGGCACAGCTTCTGCGGTTAGCTGCACGTGTGCGTATAATATAGTATACACTAGCGAGAGCTTTATTTCGTTCTATACAGCTGTATAGACTCGCGAGAAAATTGATAACCGCGGCGTTTTTACTTCTCGACGTCATAATACCGCTAGTCATGCGCTTTTTTCGCCTCGGTTATAATGAGCTTCGCTGTAAGCTTTATACAAGTGCACTTTTTTCGTCGGCTTTAATAGATACAGTGAAAATATTCGAGTCAGTTGAAGAAAAAAGAAACTTACGACTCTGTGACAATGTTGTGTAATATTAACGAATGTTTAACCGCGGCATCTACTGCAACACGGCGCATTTAATGTCCTTTGTGAGAACAGTGTGTATAACAATGGCTTGTGCCTAGAGGGGGCTTACGCCAACCAGATGAATAATCTAGGCTTCTTTCGTTACTTATCTTTCTCTGTCGTGAGGGAGAAGTGAAAAAAGCGCACAGTTTGATGTTTGCCGCGAGTAAGTACACTTGTAGAATCGGTGGTATGGAATTCAAGTGTTGACTTTTGTTGGTGGAATGTTCAGTCTGGAGCGATTGTATTATGAGGTTTTGTGAGGATTGGATTACTACTGGTTAAGTAGAAACAGTTGGGCTTGATGAGACATACGATGATGTCTATATAGGCCGTGTAGTGGCGATCGATAGATTCAAATTGCATATTTAGCTGTTATTGGGTTATAAATGAAACTATAAGTGATATTCTCGTGCAGGTTTGGGTTGAACGATGCCTAATTTCTTTTCAATTCCTTTGTACAAATATACGAGGAAAGTGTTTGGTTGAAGAAAATGTTGAATTTTCGAAAATTCGTAATTAAAAATTGCTTCAAAATTTTCCGAAAAATCGATCTCAGACGCATTTTCAGACGTATCTATTTCCGGATTTCATTGTGATTCGAAATAGTCCTACACAACAACGCACCGGTTGACGCAGTTCAAGCATGAGCGGCTGAAGCAGCAGAGCCAACGAGGCTGTTTTGACATAGGTGGCACACTGCTATATATATACATATTCTGTGGGCACATTGTGACGAGGGAAATAGAAAAGTGTCTATGCGCCACCTATCGTCGATAGCCGGAAACGGTGATGGAAAGACCAGTCCAAAACTGTCTTGTTTTACGATTATAACTATGTGGCTTGCCAGTACTACTGCTGATTCTGTATCTAAAACTCGTAAAATTGAGGCTATATCTTGAAAAACTAAGTTGATGCTGAGAGGTGATTGAAAATTAACGTTTTTTTAAGTAACACAACTTTTGCATTAAAACTTTACACTTTACTTTTTATTAATCAGTAGATAATACCAACAGGCTCTGTTCAGACATCAAACATAATTAAAAACATTTTTCAATGCCTCCTCTTCAACTAAAAAAACTCAAACTATTGTTCGAATTTATGTTCCTTTAATATGCTCCGAACTACGCAACAGCATAAATTTCATTGTATTGCATTTTCAAAGATTTTCCCTCATAAATATACCATGGGCTTTGTTCCTTTCTAATTATACATGAACCGCACCGGTCGCTGCTAACGAAAAAGAAAAAATGCGTATAATAATTAAAAAATTTGTAATCATAGCAGCGCTTGATGTATCACAGCGAGCTCTTCACCGTCAGACCATAATAATATGCGAGTGATTTGAAATTCACAAAGTATAAAGAAAAGAGTTATAAATTATTATGTAACCAAATTCTTAATAATTTCGAAAGAAGAACTTATTTTCATTATTCGGGCTCGTTTATACACAGAAACCCCGAATTTCCTCCCCTTCGCAGCCCAACAATACACCGCATCGAAATCAATAAACAAAAAAAACCGAATGAATCTTCAGATCAAAACAGTATATCCTAAAATAATCGCGCAAAACTCATAGCCATATCAGCCAAGAAGAAAAGACCTTAGATCCCCGATGAAAAGCGCAAACCCGCATATACTATCCTTCCCTTATACAAAAAGCCCTCTCCATCATCATGGCTATATAGCAGTAGTGGCAGCAGCTATTCTCTCAACCTATACACACACAAAGTAGAATATGCGCACACGGCCTTTTCCGATAATTCCTCGGCTGCATCTCCTCGCGTGCGCATAATACCTACCACTGCAGAACATGACACAGCGCATCGTATGTATACACACACCACTTTGCCTGCGCGACTTCTTTGACTCTCCTCTCGCGTGTATGTGTCACTTCTCCAGGACGATGTTATATACTTTGCTAGTCGCCCCCGGCCAGTTCAGTCACAATGCTGACAATGAGAAACATTGTATATATACGCGTAGTAGTATAGTCGGTCGCTTGGATCGTTTTGTTTTGCTTCAATCCCTATACCCTTACACATACGTGTACGTGTATATATATATGTATCTCTTGCGATCGTATAATAATAATAATAATACGATCGCGGAGTCATAACTGGGTTATGCAGCAGCTCTCGGGCTATTCAGTGCAGCTCGATGCATTAACGGCTTTCTCTCTCTCTCTCTCGCTCTCGTACTTTAGCCGCCACAGAGCAAGAGCGATCCGTTTAATTTCTATTTCAGGCTAGACACATGTCGATGCGCTGGTTATATGTGGGTGAATGTATGTGTGTGTGTGGAAGTTGAATCAGGTGTGAAGTTGACGCGGGAATATTAGTCTTTGAAGCTGTGTAGAGGGTGCGCGTGGACGATCACTTTTATTGTTGAGCTTTTATATAGAGCTTTTTAAAGCTCTGTGCAAGATTTGGCGGTTCTTTTGAAAGGCCTGTTGAATGTAAGTGTATATAAGTAGTAGTTGAGTATTTTGAAAGAGATTTTACGGTGTCTATTAAAACATCTATCTCTGTGGATCGTATAAAATATAGATAGAGTTGTTTATTGAACGCATAAATGATAATATATTTGTGCAATTAATTACACGTGGTTTAGGCGAATAATGAGAAATGCAAGGAGAACTGAGGATCGATCATCATTTTTTATAAAAATATTTCATAATTCAACGAAAATAATACTTTGTTCTGCGATGGTTCTCTACGTATACGATGGCGAATAATATCAATTGAATTTTGACGCGACATCTATACTAGTATATTATCAACAAATAATAAAGAAATACGCCCGAAAGGAAAGCACTTTATTTCGGCTAATGGCGATAGGTGGCGCATAGGTACTTTTCCATTTTCCTCATCACAATCTCCTCGCAGAATGAATTTACTATATAGGAATGCGCCTCCTATATGCCAAAACATGCTTAGATCACTCATGTTACATAACTGATGCCCAAATCTAATTTTGCAGTAGCCTCCTATTTCACATGTAAATTAATCGCACAATACTTTACATCTAGCAAAAATGACAAAGGCTCACATTTAGCGCGTTATTAACTCGAAGCGCGTTTGATAAAACATTGAACAACACATGAGAGCTCCGAGAGAGTTCGTTCCAGTAACCTACTTGACCAGCCGACGCCTAATTAATTCAATAACAATCTAAATCGGCTCTCGTTTTTTTGCCTTCCCCTCCTGCTTACGTTCATTTGCATAAACTAATGATTCGTAAACTCGAGATATATAATCAGCGCTTGATTCGCCTAATTATGAGGATTATTGTTTCGACGAAGTATATATATATAATTGTTGGCATAATCTCACTTAGTTCCTTAATGACGTGATGCTCATCAAGCATTTACGACTAGAGTGTGTATGTCTAGAGAGATTATACTAGAAAAGCATCTCGATATTTTATTCAGAAATATTAATTGCAAAGGATATTATACCACGAGATAATAGGACAGTTTTTTTTTTTAGGTCACTCGTCACACAAGCTCCAGCCGTTAATTATTCCCCGATTGTCTGGGACCTCTGCTGGAGTTATTTACTCGCTTCTCTAGTGGAAACAAATATTAATAAACGCTCTCGGACCACAGTTCATGCACTTCTGGCCGACAGCCAAGTTTCTTGTGCTTTATTTTCAAAAAATGTATTTCGTTCGCCTTATATCTACTATTATATCCTCTGGCGGAGCTTTTATCAGGCTCCTCATCTCGTCTCCTCGTGTTTCAATTTTTCGATTGTAAAATATATACGAATTATACGTGGTGTTTACGTGTGGGATCGTTTTGCGGACTTTTTAGTACAAAAATTGTGACGAGACGTGACTGGAAAATTGTTTCACACAATCATTATGATAATCACCGGCAACAGATGCTGTGATGTGTGCCCCCGACTGTCCGCCGCTAATGAGACATGAAATTTCGCAAACTACTTTTGCAATATTATTCACAACAAGCTACAACATTTCTAAGCATCGAACACCGTTGAAATTTAGTATCGAATCCGCGAAGAGAAAATTTAGTTATAGCGTTACAAAATCCCCCGGAGGATTAAGTAATTTTAACATCAGTATATTTCACTCTGTTACACATACGCGAGATGTATTGATTTTTCGTCCTTTCGTACACACCGCTTATTTCTTTTATTTTATTTTTATATCTCTGATATGTGCACCGCGAACTTTTTCGCGTATATTTCAATCATTACCAATCCGAGCGGAATAAACACGAAAGGCTATACTCTGACTTGTGAGGATTACGCGCTTTATATATTTTTTTGATTCTGCGTCAGTCCGTTGAAATAACTCGATCAAAGACGTGTATAATCCTTTTCGTTTTATATACGATGAAATTATTATTGCCGCGGCCAACTTCTTTTTCGGATATCGATATCAATCATTTTTAATAACAACATATCGGTACAGTCAATATAAACTGAAATTAAATCAATCATCCGCTATACTGCAACGACGTAATTAAGGACACACTAGGCGATAATTGGGTCAGTTACCCTGTTAAATTTTCAATGCCGGCCGATTTAAAAACTATATAATATTATTAGTAATCAATCGCGTTATTGCGCGCGTGCTAATTATAGCCGAGTAAAAATATAATAGAAACTGTATACGGTCACTAATGCGTTAGACTAGATAAAAGGTCGCATCTCGATTATGCAGCCGAGATATTGTATGCGATAATTATAATTTTTCAAAAAATAGTCGCCAGCTATTTCTGGACGAACTTGTACTGTGCGTCATTAAAAAAAAATTGCCTATACGTCTGATATCTAAAAGGATTTTTTCCAATTATTTTAACTACAAGTTGTTTTATGTAATTTTCAGTTATGAAATACAAACAGGAATTTCTACATATTGAATCTTGCAAGCTTGTTTTCCAAAAAGCGCGGGAAATTCAATTTCTTAACCTCAAAAAATCATCTCTAAATTTTACAATAGTGTAGTACTTCAACATTTAACTTAGTAAACGCATAAAAACATTTCATGTATTCAACTACAATGAAAAGAATTTCAATGTATGCACTCCTGATTAGTCGATAGGTGGAACGAACAGCGCGTGAAACTGGATAAAAGAGTTGCCTTTTTTGTATATATTTTTTAAGCGAAAACTTAAACTCTCCAAGTATGAGTTGAGAATAAGAAGAAGAAGAAAAAGTACACACAGCAATAAGTTGAACAACAGCGCAGTTTAATGAGGAAAACGAGTCTAAGAATCGGAGCAAATATTCGCATATATAACTACTTGAAATGGATTTAATTTCAATATCAAATCTATTTTCATCATCTCACTCTCGTTCATCATTTATCTCGTCTCTGAATTAGCCATGTTATCTCTCGACTATATAGACGATATTTGAGTATAATAGAAAGAAAAAAAAATCGAACGTGTCTAGTGTCAAACGAAAGTTTCAGGCTGACAACAATCGCCGTTTATATATCGCTGCTACTGCAGCAGTAGGATAAAAAAAACTCTTGTACTTTCTTATAAAACTTGCTGGCGCGTATTGCATCAATCCGTCCGCGTAAGAATTTTCTATACTTTCTTCTCACGCGTCGGAATAAAGTTTCATAAAATATGGAATAATTCTTCGTCATGCCGCGTGTAAATAGTCGCATTTTAAGTTTGGCTTATAGTTTAGTGACATATATAGCTAAGCTTAAAATTGTAAAATATCGAAGGGAGAGTCCCTTGACAATAACGGTATAAGCCAAAGCCTCTCTGCGTAATTTCATCGGCGTTACAGTACGCGTCGAAATTCAGCGAATTCTCTCTCTCTCTCTCTCGCCGTTTAGGAACTAACTGGATTGCTTGACACATCCATTCGCGCGCGGCTTCAATTTCGCCGATAGCTTTCGCGCAATAATTTACAGTTTGGTGTATTTTTTTTTTTGTTCATAACAATAAACACAATTTTTTGGGAAAAACACGCAATGAAATTCGAAGTAGTAGGTATATCGATCGTAGGTATATTTGTGTGCTTTTTTTGCGAAAGTATCGCGTTTCGAAGAGGGACGGGTTTTTGCCCGTTATTAATACCGCCTGTATATATTCGTGCATTTCGGCTTCATATCCCGATGAAAGAGAGGGACTCTGTAAGGGAATCAATACGGGAGGGAAATTCGAAGCTGCTGCGAGTGGCTATGGATGCTGATGGAAAATGTGGAAAATATTATTGACGTAGAATGTGGTGTGGTGGGAAAGAGTGCATTGGTGATTTTTAATTTTGTCGCTATTGATGGAGATGGATGTTTTGAGTGAGCTTGAAAGTTTGCTTTTCGAAGCAATGTTTTGGTGAGATTAATTTTGAATTGCTATCGTTATTCTCGGTTGGTGATATTTTCTACCTCAACTACTTTTGTACAAATTATATTATAATTGAAAGTCTAAACGTTTTTTTCACGAGATGAAATTCTCTCAATGTAAGTCGAGTTGTAAAAAAAGTTTGTTGACTGAAAAATGTACTGTGTGATCGATAAGGATTGGAGAATCCATATAAATGATTGATATGTCCATTACCGACTTTCGTAACTTTACTAGAGACAATAGTCTAAAATTGGAAAGCAAAATTTAGGCTTCTAATTTCAGTAGACGCCACACTCCAGGGAGCGCTTATTTATATTCATTGTGTGTCAGGAAACAAATAGCGTGTAACAACTCGATGTAACTTCTTATGTTTCAATTAATACTATAACAACTTCAGACATATGTTTATGATATTTTGATGAACTTTTGAAGTGTATGACGTTATTGCTAAAAATTTCTTTTAGGTTAGGAAATTAAATAATATCCTGCATTTTTCATCAAATGAACGTATACAGCTAAAAATTGATAAAAACGCCGTATAATATATAATAAAGTAATTAAAAAGAAAGTAGTTTAACAGGAAGACAGAATCCATGCACAAATATATAAGTTCAAGCTCTCTTATAGCTCAAAAAAGACATCAAAATTATACCTTCCAGAATAAAAACCACATTCCCACCACCTAACACAACCCCATGAAAAAGACAAAATAAATTCCCCTCATCACACGCACCTCCTCTCACATATATATACCTAATACACTTATCAAAGCATCGCGCGCAATCCAGGTTCGCTATTTAACAAAGTGTAATAGCCCCGCCCGTATAACGCAATCAGCCAGATTTCATCTAAGCGCCATCAGCTCTCCTGCTCGTCTCTCTCTCTCTCTCTCTCGAATTAACAATCGTAATCGAGTCAACCTCTGCACTTAGCCACCCCCGCGTTAATGCACCGGCCGAGTTTTAATATAAACCCTCTCGTAACTCGTCGCACACCACCTTTTTTTTATTGCCGCGGCGCACCTGCGAAATTTATGTATTATTATGTACGAGTGTGTGTGTGTGTGTGTGAGAGAGAGAATTATATGGCTTGTATACGAGGGCCGGAAAAAATTGCCGAAATTTGGTATACTGGACGATTCGACCAGAGAGAGAGAGAGAGGAGTTATTCAATTAGATTTCGAGGGGTGAAACAATTTTTCGTGTGTGAGTGTATAAAATGGACACGACGATTTGGTTATACGTGAAAATTTCGTTCGTTTTTTCGCGCGTATATTTACAACAGAATCAATTATATCCGATAAATGAACAATGCGCGCTCTTTTCGAACGAACGCATTTAATTTATGAAAAGCAATATCGAAGCTTTACGCAAAATTCGTGTATTTATACACAAGAGCATAAACAATCACACAGTAATTAGCAACGTTAATACACACACCGACGAAACATAATAATACATCAAAAGCTCGCTTTGGATCAGCTACATTTATATACTCGAAATTCGCTCTCAAAGGCGCAGAGAGAGAGAGAGAGTCGTCGCGCTAAAATTCAAAGAGATTTGAAAAATTGATGCACACACACACACGAGACACAAGTGTGTAATGGGCGGGTCGTCTTTAAATGGAATTGAAGTATTTGAACTGAACTTTGCCGAGAGTGTGTATATATATAGGTACAGAGTAGTAGTCACGCTATTCTATTCCATCTGGCAGCGACGACGACTAACCCTTTGAGGGCCTTTTGTTCGCCGAAAATGCCGCGCACACTTTGTATCTCTCACTCTCACTCTATAGTATAGTATATATATATATATATATAGCTAATTTTTCTAACTTACGCTACCAAGTGCTCTTTTCGTTCGTTCCCGCTTTACAATGAGTGAGTGTATAAATGCTTCTTTTTTTCATTATTTTCTTTGCTATATAGATTCTCTACGGTGACTCGTCGTGATGTAAGCGTGTGTGTGTGTGTATTACTCGCAAAACTAATTATAGGCGCGATAACGTCTCTCTGCTCACTTCATTGTAAAACTCACGTACGATCTTTTCAATCTATCGGTTCTTTTGTTCACGTACATACGTCAGATACACTGAGAAAAGAGTTTTTGCTCACTATATGCGAGTATTATATATATCGATTCAATTGAAATGTTTTGACTGTTCTCGTTTGACTGAAAATCAGATTACTTTACTGTTAATATGTATCTTAAATTGTCAAAAATTGTAATAATATCATAAGAATGTAATGTACGTTCCTATTACACTGGATCATTACAAGCTTAATGTACTCGTAACAAAATCGAATAATACTTGTGTACATTTACATGAAATGTAACGTGTTTGTGTGCATTAAATTTAATGCAGGTACATTAAAAGTATCATTCAGGCTTTCAGAGCTTTAATGAACATGTTCATGACTAATTTTGCATGACTGTTAATTTCAAAAAATAATGTTTTGCATATATTACTGGAAATTAATATTATGTATTTAATAATCATAAGCTACTTGCATGAAATTTAAGAGATACTTCATTTTAATATAGTAGATTCAAGTTAATTTTAATGTATACTTCAAATATACATGAATATTAATACAGTAGTACAGTGTAACCTTATTAAGTCACGTACATTTATACCTGTATTTAAAATCAAATTCATCAACACTTGATGCACCGCAGTATACGACAAAAATCTCTGAGTGTCTTCGATTAAGAAAGCCACATTTGGGACAAAACCGATCATCAAACTCAAATTCAAATCCATGCATATTTCATAGCTTTCTTTCACGGAGTCTGATCAAAGGAAGCCGTGATATATATATATATATATACACTTATGCTGCCATCACGTGTAAATATTTGCCGGATATATGCAGAGAATGTTTCCGCAGCTTTTCGCCGCGGTGTGTATTTGCCGGTCGTTCACGTGTCAACCGCGTAAAATTCAATTACGATGTCGTCTCTCACTGCTTTGCTTTATAATATATACGAAAATACATAATTTCAATCCTAAGCTTAATCTATACACGACAGGACCACAGATGGAATAACAAAAATCTAGGTCGTCGTCGTTCCTCTACATAATTTTTTCCTTTTTTCACAAAGCTTCATCGATTTTTTCTTCTCCGCCCCCCGCAATTAAACCTCATCGTTCTTCTTCTTCTTCATCTTCCGGCATCATCAGCTTCGATAATATCCTCTTCTATATAACCAAAGACACATCAAATCTACCACTTTTTTTTCTCTTTCTTATAAATTCATCAACGCCGTTATAACCGCAAGCTCTGCATACACACACACACACACACACACATCGTGTATATAGAAAATAGGTCAGCGAAGCTCTCCACATACACATAAACAAAGCAAATTGTTCTAACCGCAAAACAATGCGCCAGCGGTCCATCATTCACGGAAGAATTCTCAGGAAAGTTTATGTATATATACATACGCTCGAAAATTTCGATTAAAACTCTCAAGCCTGTTTACCATAATGAGGCATCCCCCTTACACACAGCCACACACACACACACACAAGGTGGATGAGAAAGTTCTCCACAAACACACACGCACACAGTGCGCTCGTCCGGCGAAAACCACTTGTTCTCTGCTCTATACGTGATGTGTACGCGCAGCTTCACGCGCACATCTCTCTCGTCTATATATAGCTATATATACATACATTCGCAAGCACTGGCCGCGCCTATACCCTGAACTCAACCGAACTCTTTCTACTCGAGTGTCCCCACGCACGTCGACCTGTACTACTCGTAACTATAACACTATACTAAAACACTGTCGTCATTGAATAAAAAAAAAAATAAATAAATAATAAAACAGTCATATATACATACCGAGAGGGCGTCTGCTTCTCAAAAGCGAGAAGGAAATCGCAAGAGTACACGCGTATCTCTCGAACGGAGAGAGAGAGAGAGAGAGAGGATGAAGAATAAGCGCGCGCAGCATCCACGCACGCCGACACGCCCGCGCGGGCGGCCAAAACACACGAGTCAAGTCCATTCGCTTATATACATATATACAGTCTTTACTCTCAACTTTTCTCGCTGTAGACACACACACACACACACACAGATGGAAACTACACACCTGCAGACGGATACATCCGCTGTTTTTCTCCCAGGCTCGCGAGAGAAAACGTTAGGTATACATATATATATATATATATATATAGGAGAAGGAGGAGGAGGAGGAGGAGGATAGTATGTGCGCGCGCGCGTTCGGGGTGAAAATAATTTTCCGATAGCACACGCGCGCGCAGCATCACACACTGATGTATGTATGCGAGAGAGATGAAAACAGTAGTAAAAAAGAAAGAAAAAATTTACGAGCCTGATATACATGTATATATAATTACGTAATTACCCTTAACTGACAGCCCGAAAATTCTTCCCGCAACTGTCAGCCACAGAAAGAGAGAGAGAAGCTATAATCTCTCAGCTGTGGCTGATCAAATCCAGAGCTGTATCCCTGAATCCCAGACACACAGACACAGAGTATAAAGAGAGAGAGAGAGAGCTTACGCGGCGTGTAAGTGAAGTAAGTCGAGCTTCGGCGAGACTACAGCCTCCTGTCGTCATCCTCCTTCGTATTAACGTAGCTACTGCACAACTGAGCTTCTTTCTTCGTAATAACGACGACGACGACGACGACGATGATGCCACTATTTCCCGGCGAGACATCGCCCGGATAGGGCGCTTTATACATCTACTAATATTCTATATCTATCTCTACATCACACAGATATTATACAGCAACGTCGTAGCACCAAGTCGAAGAGTATATAATATATACGGTAATACAGGGAGGAAAGCGGAGGGTAAAAAAACGGGGGGACGACCCGGGCGTCTCTCAGTCTCTCAGTCTCTCTCTTTCTTGTATACATACGAGCTTTCCGTCAGTCACAATCACACACAGTGTTACATCTCAAACTCAGCCGAGCTTTACGTGTAGAAAAAAAAACGAGCGAGTGAGAAAAAATATAAAAAATACAGTAGTGTACACTATAGAGCCGACACGAGAGCGCAAGCTGCAGACTCGAGGAGGAGCGTCGCGCGACTGCTGCTCCAGTGCTCCACTGCGGGCGCGTCGCAGAGCGAAGCTCTCTCTCTCTCTCTCTCTCTCTCTCTCTCTTTCTCGTGGGATTCTGCGCGCGGGATTCGACCCCCTGCTATATAGAGGGAAGCTGTGTGTGAGAGAGGGATGTTTGAAAATTTTCGGGGTGAGAGAGAGAGATAAGGTTATATATATAGCTGTGGTGGTGGGATCATACGATGGACCTGCGGAGAGAGAGAGATGAGTGTTTTTGGGGTGATTGCCCGCGAGTCATTGCTTGCTGCACACGCGATATGTAATTATATGGGAGTGAAGGTTTTCAATTGTGGAAAAGTTGCTTGCTGTCTTTTAGGCGCGGGAGGACGAAAAGTTTTCTGTTCAGGAGGCTGGTGGAACAATGGACGATTAATATAATCTTTTTTTTTTGTAAGGCAGTCTAGCTGAAACGTTGATAAGAGAAGTGGATCGAATCCTCTTTTAATTTCGTATAATATACGTATGTAAAATCGTGAAATATATATCCTCGCAAGTTTTACGCGGGACCACGGGAACTATTGGATTTGGCTCGGATATGATATTACACGACGAACCTGCGTTTTGGAGCTTCCGGAAATTATATATGTAAAAACGGCGTGTTATAGAGTAATTTAATCATAGTATCGTAATGTCAAGAAAAATATTGCTATTATTATATAATTAAACCTACACAATTCCAGAAAGTCAAGAACTATCTTCTGTAATAAATCAAATTTACGACACAAACACACACACATCCACCTCCGCGTCTTCCAGCAATTAGCAATATAACGCTGCTCGAATTCAGTCGTCGTTGCTGCACACGTTACATCTCTCCCCCGTAATTTTCGCGCGTTACAGATACGTATGCAAACGAAGCTCTCTTGCTATATATAGCTTTGACGTAAAATTACGACGTTATATACAAATGCACTAATTGCATACAGCACTTTTGATCTTTTAAACGTTATTATACACAGTATGGAGAAAAAAGCTTCTCATTGTACGACATATAACGTCGTTATCAAAGCCGTGTGTACGACCTGAATTTTCAGGTATAAAAGAGAGAGAGAGATGTACGTTTGAATGGGAAAACGCTGTAAAAGCTCGTCATATTTTTTCCAAAAAAAAAGGAAAAAAAATTCACCTCCGATCATAACAGTCCTTAATTAAAGCGTCATAAATATACCGCTCGGTTTAATTAATCCTCGAAAAAAAAAAAAAAATCGCGAGACACCCCCTTTCACTGAAACTTCTCAAAGAGACCCGCGTGCGTAGGAAAATTAAGAAGAGCCACCTAAGAAAAAGACCTCCTCTCTCTCTCTCTCAAAGAAAGAAAGAGCACCGTGTCTCGACGCTAAAGTCTCCTCTCTCACTCTTGCTCTTTATTTTCGCGAACTCTTTATGTACCTTCTTTCTCTCTCTCACACACAGAGCTTTTCTCTCGAGAAAAGAGGCGACGCGGCGAGTACTACACTCGACTCGAAAGCGTATGACGGCTGAAATTGCGAGACTCGGGGAAATTCCCCTATATACTATATGTATGTATGTATGTATATAATACACTGGCCTTTAAGGGTCTCGCGCGAAGAAAAAGAGGGGATACGGCCGCGCGAGGGTTGTTAATTAAAGATAAACGCTCGCTCTCTCTCTCTCTGGTGGAGGAATAAGAGTATCAAGTGGAAAGAGATAGGAATTGAATAATGGAGGAGAAAGTTTTTCGGACATGTTATGCTGTATGGGTTTTCCCGTCAAGAATAATCAGCGAGAGGCTTATATCTTTTTAAAAAAAAGCAGTGTAACGCACGGCTGACCATAGCGTGGACTTGCTCTACTTAAAAAAAAAAGTTTGCATTACAGGCAAGCAAGAAAATTTAATAACAATGGAAGAGAGCGTCTATGGTACTTTATTCTAATAGATGTAAATGTGAGTTTATCTCTCTTTCGAGCTTCTTTTTAAAACTCCTCGGAGAGCACCGCGCGCGTGTTTAATTGTTAACCGACGTTGTATATATATATGTGCAGAGCAGCAATCTTGTCAAGCTGGCGAGATGAAAAAGTAGAGGAAATTTTTTTTCATCCGTACACTATAATACTATATAATAACCGCGAAAAAGCTCCTCGATATATCCCTCAGAGAATTTCACAAGTTCTCTGGCCGGGGACGCGTCGATTCCCTCTCTCTCTAGCACCTAGAGAGAACGACGGTGGTGGCGGCACGCCCAACGCGCTGCACACTGTACCAGCGACTACATTGATTTTGATTTTCGAAGGCGTGCGCACTTTGTCCGCCGGCGCGGCCCATTCATTGCGGCTTCTCTCGTGTTCTTGAATTTCCTTTTGTATTGTGTATAGCTGACTGTATATATGTATGTGTATATACGTTACCACTACATACGTATAGCGGCTTGTTTTCTTTTTGAGAAAAAGGGGATGATTGTGATTTTTTTTTCTTTTTTTTGTAGCTTGAGGCTGTGCTTGCTGTTGTCTTCGGAGACTTTTCTCTTGTTTTTTGGGTTGAAAAACAAAAAGGAAATATCGAACAATGCGGTGCAGTGTGTGTGTATAGGGAATGATTAGAATGTCGTCGTGGTGTGGAAGTGTAGCGAGATTTGAATTTGCCGCGTTTATGTAGGCAGGAATGATTAAGTAAGCGGTTTACGGTTGGATTGTGTATTAATGGTGGGGAAAGACACTTTGGACACTTTTAACGGACGGTTAAATTTTGTGGTGATGCATCAGGGGTGTACTTTTGGAGTGAGGGTATTTAATGTGTGTATTATGTAAAGGGCTCGTTTTCTTCTTCATTTTGAGATTTTTTTATGGTAAAAATAAAGAGAAGCAAGGATTTTGGTACAAAGCGCACTGAAAATGTTGATGTTGCGAAAAGAAGGTATAAATGCGAGCCTGTTCTGTGGTATTATTATTATTTCGAAAGCAGGTTTCGCGTTAGATCGACAAGAAAAATAAAGAGTGTGATGTTCGTCCATTCTCTATAAATTAAAAATACTACCAAATTTTGCATTATGGAATATTATCATGTGTGTGTTGCAGACTCGGGCAGTTATAGCATGAGCGGTCGAAAAGCCGGCCCAACGAGGCTGTTTTGGCATAGGTGACACACCCCTATATATACATTCTGTAGGTAGATTGTCATGCGAGAAATGAAAAGGCGCCTATGCGCCACCTATCTTTGATAGCCGCAGGCTTAGAGAGCCGGAAAGTTGTTTTGTACACAGCTATTTTAGTTTAACTCTTTAAAAAAGCGCGGGATATTCAAATTCCTAACCTCAAAAAAATAAACATTTCCAAATCCCACAATAGTGCTCACTTAAAATTCTCATCCAATCAACATTGTAAGAACACTTTTCCCTACACACTTAAAAAAAAAAACAAACGTCAAATGAATCACCCACTGAAACTTCTCGAACAAATACGCATATATATAATATCTCCCGCGACAATAATACCCCCGCACACACATATCCAAGACTCCCGAGAATCGCAGTAGTCCACATATATGTACCCCAGCAGTAGCACTCACGATAAAAGGCATTTAAAACAAAGCCCCGTCGGAGCTATATATATATATAACCTCGCATCCTTCGATCGTCCTCCTTTATATACAGTAGCGCGTTAATACCGATCCCGCGAAGGAAATTCCGATCGCGCGCGTCTACAACTTTTCTCCCACTGTTATATATATTTATATATAACGTGTGAACTTCTCTCTCACACTCTCTCTTCCCGTCAAGTCTATTATATAACGTAAACCCCGGGACTTCCGACTCGGCACAGTATATACTATATATAGGTACCACCGCGCGATCCATCCTCTGTGTGTTAACACAGAGAGTAGAGGCTTTTCCTTCCTCCGCTGCACTAAATTCACTTCGGCCAGAAGAAAATGGATCTCTCGCGTCGTGTGTGTGTGTATATATATATACGCACATACCTCGTTTTTCGCACAGAGTAATTTACGGTAGCGAAAACGAGGAAGCTGCTTGAGAGATAACGTTGCGAACAAGGCGAGCTTTGTTGTTAAAAAAAAAGAATAAATAACTGTGTATAGGTATATATATGCGAAGCTTTACTGTTTTTCGGCTATTTGAATTTCCCGCCGTTAGACTGACGTGAACCGGAAAACTATGTGTATCGATTCGATTGCGATTTTTTTTTTCAGAGAGGGGAAAAAGCGTAAGTGGAAAACAAAGACTCTGCGAAGGACGTGTGTCCAGCGGAATCTATAAAGCGAGGAAAATCTATAAGGGATGGAACGAACTGAAATGAGCGGGAGGGAGTAGACACGCATCTTTGACGTGAGGCTGATTTGTGCAAGAAAATATATATTATACGTTGACTTGAGGCTGTTTTTTGAATTCGCGCGAGTTACAGCTTATTTCTGCAAATTTTCTGAAATATGCCTTATTTAGATATGCTTAACATGTGCGTAATATCGAGCAGTAGGATTTTGTAATAATTTTAATTTTGACTAACATAAAGACACACTGCTGGTTTTTTAAAAATAGGCGTTAAAAAATCTCTTAACTCTTTTCTGAAAATGAAAGACGCACAACTTCGTGTTTTAGTTTAAAGAACACTTTCGTAAATCTTCACTAAAATACAGGCGACGTTACGTATGATTGACACTAATAACACTTGGAATAATTAAATTATTGTTCAAGCTTTGGAAATATTTTATACCTATTTTGCATCGTATCAAAATCAGTCATGATTTTTTTCAGCCAAAGATATCGGTTTTTTTTCTTCCTTGATGCTTATGCCAGAAAGATTTTTCCGTGCATGTAGTACCACAGAAATATATCGTTTTAATACAGTAACTTTTGAAAGAACAAATCCGTCAATTCAACATCAGCATCCAATAGAATACTTAGCGACATATTTAAGGAAACAAAAAAGTGCCCATACGCCACCTAGCGTCGCTAGCCAGAGACTACAGAGCCGAAAAGTTCAAGCGGTGGTGGAATGGGCACGTACAGGACCTTTTTGGGAGTCCTGTGTGATAGCCAGAAAAGGAATAATAAAAAAAAGCAGTGGTGGAAAGCAGGCCAGTCCAAAACTGGCTTTTTTCTTCGTGTACAAGAATTTACGACTGCGCTACTCTCGTTATGTATACCTTATATACAAGTATTACACTCTGTGTCGTTATTTATAACGCTGCGTCTACAATAAAAGAAACCTTGGTTCATGTCCATGGTCTCTGACCATGGATTCGATACCAACTTAGAAAAGAAAATGAACAAATAATAACAAATAATAATTAATACAGTAAATTTAATTGTTTCTTTAATTACTAACATATATTATTATTTTTTTATTATTATTTTTCGGTTAATTACAATAAATTGTAATAATTGGTGATGAATATGACATAAGCTTTGTTCATTTTCTTTTCTAAGTTGGTATATCGAATCCATGGTCAGAGACCATGGACATGAACCTAGGTTTCTTTTATTGTAGACGCAGCCTTAGAATTAACGACAATATAACGTTGATAAAAATTACAACGAATAATAATTAGACTTATAAGAATTTATTACATTAAAAATATAAGCGTCGAGTTATTGAATAAGGAGCCAACGAGTGATCTATAAGCTATTCCGAGAGAGTCGTGTTATAGTTGAATTTTATTATGTCTCGCGCGTTGTCCAACCGCGAGTATGACATCTTTTGTAGTCCCAGCTATGCTCGTAGGTTGCTCTATATTTAATACCGTGTGTGTGGAGACAACTGAATTCAAAATGTATAATTTTCGCTCCGTACACGTGTACCTATACGCGTAAGACAATGTAATAATAGTAGTAATAATAATAATAATAATAATAATAATAATAAAAATAGTCGGAAGAAACTTATTAACTTGGAACACACATCGAGATGACCCGTATTTTTTAATGACCAGTAATGGAAGCTTTGAAATCGTAAAAGTTCTGCTCAAGTTAAAAATTCGCTATAATCCCAATGAAAAAACAGAGTCATCACCAATAATAGAATAAATAAATCTCAAATCGTTACTGCGTGGCGGGAATTTCGAACTTCGAAACTGTATTCCACACATATTCGCCGCGTACAATAAAGTCATTAAAACTTTCGGTTTCAATCAGAGCGCTTGGCGTCTCAGCTTTGTGCTTTGAAAATTGCTCGTTAAAACTTGCCGAAATCCGATTACACGCGCAAATCTTCTTAAAAAAAAAGAGCCATCGATCCCAAAAGACTCGCATGAATAATTGCACAACAGACGAGCGAGTGATCTTATTCCACACGTAACTACACTGCTGCATGTCACGGGGGATTTGACGAGAACTGCGTGACGGTACGTATAGGTACACACACACACACACACACAC
>UCOJ01001668.1:0-24106 GCA_900474305.1 Cecidostiba fungosa
CTATAAATTTAGTAATCATTACCAATTTTAATTTACTATGGTGTATACTAAGGGTTACTCACTCGATTTTTCTGAGTGTATATATGAAATCTTGTAATACGAGAGGTGCACAGAAAAAATAGGTAACACAATTTTTTCCTCGCGAAAAGCCATCCCTCTCGTCGCGCGCTTATTACATTCGCGCGTATACGCGTGCAGTAGTAAACGGTCCGAGAGAAAGAGAGCACAGACGCGGAGGAATCAGCAATTAAAATGACGCAGTGAGGCGACACAAAGTTCCGCGTCACAAATTAATTGGTTCTTCTGGATCGCCTGCATCAGAGACAGAGCATATTGCAGATGATGTTGCATCTACACAATGCATATATCTCGAAAGTACGTGGCACACATCCGAAGCGCAGAAGTACGCGTGCGATAATAACTTTGCATACGTATACATTATATGTATATGTTGCTACAGGGGCGCTTCAGGTAAGCCCGACTGAGTCAAGGTTCCGCGAGCGGTTTTTTTTTGTTCTAATATACCCCGTTTATAGTCGACGGCGCAACGTCGCAGCAGATGCGAGTCAGTAGAGCGAGTCCGAGTTTGCTCAGCCATGCTACTGTACATATAGCGTATGCATGCGCTCATAAATATTCCAAGAATGCAGGACAATGCTTCTGAAATCTAGATACACGCGTCGAGAGCTATACTGCGTCGTCGTCGTCCTTTTGTTCTGTCCCTCTCGCATATGGTGTATATAGAGATATCCGCGTATACTCTTTTTCGGCTCATGAATGATTCATTCAAATTGACCTGTTTCGATGTTAGATCTGAAAAATTGGATCGGGAACGCTGCCACTGAATAAATCCGCAAAAACTTGAACTTTAACGGCGCTATAGGCGATGCTTGCCGCAATGGTTTATGCGCATAACTCGACAGCTCGCGAATGCCCAGTAAGTGCGTGTTTTACCTTATCGCGAATCTCAATAATTTGCGGCTTTTCCTCTCGACGAGAGAGAATTCAGTTATTTATTATATTTCAACGTCGAATACTGTATTGCTATATATGCAGCCATCCTTTCGTCGAACTTTACGATAGCCCGAAAAACGAAGCGCAAAAGTCGTAAAAAACTCGAAAAGCCGAACTGTATTACGCAGTGTAGAGTCGTGTCGTACGTATATATACAAACAAGCGGACAAATCGACGCGTCAAAATCCGCCAGAGTGGAAAGCTCACCCCCGGCAAATTTGGCGTGATACAGTAGGCGACGTGGAATGACCCGTAGAGGTATCGGCCGCGGCGCAGCTATTCTACCTGTATGTGCCCCTCTCCCCATTCTCTCCCTCCGCCGGAAGCGGCAGCACTGCGGCGTCGAAAGTGCGTCCTTACCGCACCGCGCATCCAACGAGCCGAGTGCATTATACCCAACAAGGAGATTAAACATCGCGAGAGTCCAACCGCGAGACACTAGAAGCCTGCTGCATTATGCATATATGCGTATATTAGAAGCTTTGCGCGTGTGACTGCGCATTTATTCCGCCGATCATATCAACGAGGCGAGGATGGCAGCCTGCGCCGATTGATATTACGTTATTATTCGGGATATATTCGTGTAGGATTTGTTTGTATAATTTACAATGTCCACTGCTGCCTCTCTACTTTGTTTGCTTATTCGGCGTTTCCATGGGTGTCGAGCTAATTCGTAGAGTTGAACGATGAATATTTCGAATATATGGACAGGTGTGATAAATCAAAGCTTTCCGACTAAAAAATTGCTTGCGTGACGCTGCGAAAATAAAAGGCATATAATTGATGCAGTAACGCTACTCAAAGCTATTAAAGGCCTCGTAAATGGACCTATACCAGGTATAACAGCCATAACACTATTAAAAGCCACAAAGGAGTGGTTGCCGGTGTGGAAGGTGTTCCGGGGTCATTTCTCGGGTTAAATTAATAAACTCTTCTTCGGGAAAGATATAATCTTCGAGGTGTGTTGGGCGCACGTAAAGTTCAACTTATTTGAGCTTCTTATTGCACGCGGAAACCAGCTTTTCCAGAGGAGAATGACATTTTATTAAGCTTTTATTACGCCTACGTCTCGACTTAAGGACTTTTATGCTTTATGCACCGTAAGTGATGATAAAAGACTCGTAAATATACTTGCTGCAACTGTAAAATTCTATTACCGCGGATATTGTGCTCCTTTGCATAAATGCTTTGCAAGGCTTATATAAATAAGGCCGAAATAAACGCGCACTACTGCTTCAGAGTGAATACTCTAATAGAATCAACATCGTTTTCTCTATAAGATCTTTCAAGTATACGCACTAGAGAGCATATTATGTCCATTTTTTTCAAGACTTTGGAATATCGTAAAGTCCAAAAACCGTAAGTTTACGTACAATATGTGGGTAAAAATTTGATGCATATCAAGCATCTCGTTTTACATTTTACATAAAAATGTGTTCCGCCGAAAAATTCGATGAATAATATTTAAAAAAAGTTAAACGGGAGTAGCTACATCGAGTACATATTTTGTTATAGAAATTACGTGTTGTACATTTATAGTTATATGCATCGAGGGTAATAAATGACGCGAGACCAGAAATTTGCGGCTCACGTTGTATATTTATACATACTGCGGCTTGTGACGATGGAAGTGTTGAGTAATGTGCCTACGCTATTCTCAAAGGCTAACTTCACGTAATGTACAAATAATGGCGTAATATATGTGCGGAAAATTCAACACCGAATGCAGTTTCTCTTCTTCATTTTGGTGGACCACGAGAAAAAATGCGAAATATATTTTTAAATTATATTTTAGCAAGGAAATATACGAGGACGTTGAATATAAAAGTGTAAAATACAATGAATTCACTTCGTATTGGTATTCAGTGTTTATTATTCTTTTCAAACGAGAGGTTTGATGGGTATACGCGACATTCTGAATACGTAATTTCTTTTTATTCTCTGGTCATACTATAATTAAAATTGAAAAATACGAGAAATGTGTATAAAAGATATTAAAACATATTTATCTGCAAGATTAAATCAGATGGATATATATAAAGCTTGATATATAATGTAATCCTACTTATAAATTCGCTTAGTATACATATACGACCAAAGCTCTTTTCAAATGACTCTGAATCTCTCGAGTTTCCAGCTTGCAAATTGCTTCAAAGTGATGGACTTGTCACAGAAAAAGTAAGAAAAGTAGTCTGAAATATTTAATTTTTTGAATTTATTAGAACGCATACACCATATCCGAATTTGCACAGTTTAATGGATTTTTCTATTTGACTTTTAAAGTGAATTTAATCGAGTAGAATAAATATCCTGATTTCGAGGCAGCTATTAGTTCGGAATTCCGACAAGAGTATGTACATAAGTCATAAGCTGCTGCTAGCGTACACAATCCGAGAGCAAGAGATATATTCCCGAGTTTAGCGAACTTTGTAGGTCTGAATTTATCCTTTGATAACGTTGAGAAGATGAGAGAGCTATTTTTAGCGATTGCATTTCGTAGCCGATTTTACCATTTCAACAGTTAATTTTTAACTGCATTTCGAGCGAGGAATAAGTCGAGTGAAATTAACGGGCTGTCTACTCGAATCTACATCTATAACAAGTAGAAAGACGAGGAAGTAAGGCCTGTATAAATGCATTTTGCAAAGTTAGACTCCAGATTATGTACAGCCGCGCGAGTATGCCATCAAAGGCATTCCTTCAAAAGTTGTATATAATATCGCGAAACTGAAATTATACAAAGGCAAATTCAATTGGAAATTGCTGGGAATCTTTATCGAAAAGAAAGCAACATTATATAAATTTGTATCAATGACACGTACGTAAAATCGATATACACACACGCGTCTCTCTATTTCGCGGTACACACACACAGACCGAGCGCTTCATTGAATGAAAAATTGAATACAACAATATTTTTCCCACTTTAACTTTCATTCGCCTTAGCAAGTGAAAAACTTGCCAGACGCGATCATCAGAAGGCTCACCGGGGCCTCGAACTAATAATCTCAGCAATAAAAAGCTGCAGCCGAGAGTCATAAATCAAAATTCAATCTCGCAGAGTCGCCGTGGAAAAACAGTTCATCTCCATCGCCAAAATCAGCAGTCCGCAAAAACGCATCCACAGGGGCCGAGGGGGGGAGTCGCCGGCGACAGCAGGAAGACGCGTCGTAGTATATAACGCGCAATCACTCACCGAGCGCCGGCGTGCAGTCCGCGCAGTGGCAGGTTCGCTCATTGTTCAGGCCGGGAGTGCTGCATATCGCGCTGCGGAGGAGGCTCACACTGCGGCGGCTCGCCGGTCTCTTCGCCGGCGGCGTTTGTCGCTTATCGCAACTCGCATCTTCCGGGCAATAATGCAAACAACGTGTGTGGCACTTTGGCTGCTCCTGACGACGATGTTGTTCTCGAAATCGGGCTGTCTATGTATAATTCATGTAACAAGCACTGGCCGAACAAAGGATCGCGGTATAATACTACGCGATCTGTGGTATACATACACAGCGGCGAGATACGAGTCTTCCCGCCGAGCGACACTCGCCGCGACTGATATACACACTCGCAGCAGCAGCCGGGTGCCGAGCGAGCGAACGACTGCAGGGGGTGCACGATGCGCGCGGCCGCTGCTCGCTGGGCGTTTCTCGCTACTCCTGTGCAGCCGCCGCCGCCGCCGCCGCCGCCGCTATGAGAAGGTGGGAGGCTGCACACACACCTATATATATATATATCAAGCCAGCGAGAAGTGCGAGAAGCCGGCCTCCCTCTCCCTGAATCTTTTAGAGAGGCGAAGAGAACGGAATTTCGCTCCGTTAGAGTGGCAGGGTAGTTAAATTCCGTCGCCGCGAATCGCGCGCGAGAATGTCAGAGCTAGACCCTTATATAATATATTCTTTGACGCGCGTGGTTAGCGCGGCTCCTGAGGCTGCGGTGCCATTATTCCGGTTCCTCGACCACTTGACTGCCGCGTGTCTCGCGATTCGCGGAAGCGTTCGAAAATCGACTGTTATCGAGTATTGGGGGGTCGCAAACCCCCCGAAGTATACTCTCGGCGTCGCCCGTAAAGACCCTCTGATTTATGCTCCTCCGCGCCGAGAGTGCCGCGATCCTCTGAGAGACGGAAAGAGAGTGTGTGTCTGGCTGTATACGTACACACAGAGGGTCAAAGGAACGTCGAGCCCAGGAGGGAAAAGGAAGATTAACACACATGCAGCCGTGTATACCATATAGAGAGAGCTTTGCACCCGTTCTCTAAAGTATTTAAGGGGTGAGACGTCATTCGGATTTCAGGAGAAGGGATCGCTGCAGTCGAGTGAATTTTCCCGTGAGCTTCGCCATCGCGCGCTCGACTGAATACACTTACATCCTCCTCCGCGCCGATCGGATAAGAATGAAGTGCGCGCATTATTTTCGCCGTGCAGTCAATGGACGTCTCGCAGATAAGGACTCGACGACGAGAACAAGTGCCAGTGGAATAACCGGATTTCACTAGCGCCGAGAGTCATCAATTTGCCCTCGACGAGAACGGCGTGTGCAGCTACTCTCGATTTTATATATGGTATTTTGCTGAGAGAGTTAGTGCAAGGCTAATACGCCGCCGGGATTTTATATCTCGTACATCTAGCTAACAGCGTCTATATATGGACGGGCTCCTTACGTGTAGCTCGTCTGAGATTTACGCAAGCGCGAAATCTATTAGGGCGATTGAACTGCAGCGCCTGAAATGCGGAAACAAAAGCCGGCGTGATTCAGTGCGTCGAGGCGTCGCCTTTATCGCGCGATAACGAGAGCCATATTTTTACACGCAGCGGCACGAGTTGCTGCTTGTTGTTGATGTAGACCGGTATATAGCGCTGCGCGCGGACATGCGACTACTCTGCGACGTGGTGATTAACGATGTGATTACAAGGGATGTACGTACATATACCTTGTCGGCTCTGTTTGTTCCAGGGCTTGTAGCCCAGATAATTCTTTTTTTTTGCAGGCATTCGAATTATCGAGTGCGGATTTTTATCCTTTTCATTTGCGATTATAATTGAAGCGTCGTCGTTGTTAGCGAATGATCCGCGACTTGAGTCATCGCCGGAACGAGATGGGAGAGTATCAACCGGGATGACAGGCAGCTGCGACTGCAGTACGTGCCGGTGGCGAATTCCGCAGCGCGTTAATTACTATACGCCGTCGCAACCTGCTGCTACGCGCTTGAAAGGATGACGATTTTTATGAATTTTTATAGTGACTAGGCTGCGACGACAGTCCGGCACTGATTTTCTCGCCAAACTTTTATCGGCCATCAGTATAAAAGTAAAAGATGTCCAGGCATTCACAGCGAATTCGAGCGATGCATCAGACTATCTAGGACGGACGTATCGTCGTCAGTACGTGATGAGCAAATCAAAATGCAGCCGTTATATCATGCGCTTCTCGGAATTTCCTGATGATGTTTACGACGGCGACGCTTCACTTATATTATACAAATAAATGAGATTAACGTCGCTGCTACGATCGAGACAGTGGATATATTGAGTGTCGCATCGGCTACTCGATATACCTGTGGATCTGAGCATCAGAGCTCGATGTACTTCGGGTAACAGACTTTTTTGTATCAGCCGCAAGTTCGCAGACGACGTGACGTGCGCCTCTTTCTCCCTTTCGGGCGACGCTCTCGGCTATTGTCTGCGCGTGGAAAATACACGTGAGTGGCTGCTGCTGCTGCTGCTACGTGTTTCCTCGTCGCCATGATCTTCTCTTCTCTCTCTATTTCTCTCTGCGGATATAGATGCAGCTCGGGCGTGACCTCTTTTTCTCTCGTTCTTGCTCTCTACTATGCTTCTCTCGATATGCGGTCGCAGAGGCTGGAATTTTTGCGCTTGATAGTAATCTCGCTTGCGTGATTGTCGTGCCTTCGCTGTTATGGCTATGAAATATCATTTTTCCAGGCGATTGTGTCCGCAATTCCAAAAGGGAGAATATTTCTTTCGACGAGTTGAACATTGGATTGAAAATTGATGGTTGCTATTGTTATATGCTTCACTACTGATGGTACAGATCTGTTTTTCCATCTTTTTAAATGGAGCTCAATTTAAATTTCTTAAAACAAGCTTCGTATACATTGGATTTTTAGCAAATGAATGAATTCCGTTGAAACGAATACATTTTTGAAAGTAAAAAACAAGTATAGAGGTACGCGTTAAAACGCATCTCTCGTGCATACGAAAATTTTCGAAAATTCTAAACTTTCAAACTTTAAACACGATAGTCGCAATTTTTTTTATAAAACGCTCATAAAAAATTTAATCTGGATCCCACAATAATCCCAAGTTGTGTCGCAATACGAAAACTTTTTCATACGCTTGAACAAAATTCATAACTAAAGTTTTTGACAAGCGTTACGTACTAACTTACGTGCAAGTTTTTTTTTGCGGTTAAAAGAACATGCTTCTTGATGTACCAGATTAAATATTCTCAGGGAAGGTTCAGATTGAATAAAAGCTCGTTAAGTTAAATAATATAATAAAAATTATAAAAAAAAAATTGACCAGATACATAACTAGAAAGATTGTTTTCAGCTTCTTTAAATCCGTCAGCGGTAGTGGAAAGTTTCCGAGATCGCTCTCATCGTGTTCCTAATGACTACAAGTCGCCGCGAGCACTAACGTTATAGACTAATCAGCCGCATGATAGGAAAAGGATGAACAAAATTCGCTGTCTGTACGCTATAGATACATATAAGCCGCAAAGGAAAGTTCGATAAACCGCACGTGCTTGTATTAGATATATACGGAACAATCTATACGTTACTGGATTATTGAAACTATTTTTGCGTCGGTAATAATTCGTGGATTACTGCGTTTCAAATTCGAATAACGAGCTTTGATCTGTCTTGAAAAATGCATGACAAGTGTCAATCATTTTCATATCTCGAAATCAGTTCTGGTGTTTCTAATGCTTTGCCAAAAGTGTTTAACGCTGAACCTGATATAGGTATACTGAATGTGTACTAAAACAAATACGTCACGCATAAAGTACAAAGCGCGGTCAAATAACAGGTAGCTCGAATAGGAATAGACGAATATAGCGATCCATTCGCATATGTCTCGAGCATCGCTGGTATACACGAGTGCTCAAATTTTGATGACACATATTGCATCCTATCGAATTTGAACTGTTGACGTAGTACGAACCTAAAAAATTTGCAGAGTAACTAGAAAAATTGTGTCCAAGCCTATGCTTCTAAAAATCTTTCGCATCAAAGTAAAGAAAAAAAAGTTCATCACTGCGCTGCAATTCAACACTGCATAAACAAATTTTTCTTTTATAATTTCAGGAATTTCAATTAGAATATCGTATGCCTGGCTGAATTTTTTCAAATAATTCTCGTTATCAAAATACATAACAGTGACCATTTTTTAAAAATTTCGCTGGAAATATAACTTGGGGGAAAATCCCATTTCGCAGAAGAAGGTCCCGTGTACATAAAGCTCCTGTCGTCGTAGCATCGAGAGGGAGTTGCAGAAGCAGCGGCAGACGTTCGAGAAATTAATCGAAGCTTAATCACTCCCCGCCGGCAAGAGTAAACGAAAAGAGCAATCAAGAGCTCTCCTTCATATATATACACGTGTACTTGTACACTACACGCTGTACTGCATCGGAGAAGCGCTCGTCGTCTTGCGAGGAACCCCCCCTGATTATCAAAACGGAAACTAAAGGCATCTAGGCACATCCCGCGTATCACCTGGTATACCTAGTTCCTCGGACTCTTATTGATTCTAATCTATTTATTGCTCGGCTCGAGTTGGGATACATCAGGTTTTCCCGGAAGCATTGCATGAGATCAGGTTCAGAGAGCTTCTGGTATTCCGAAACGTTGCCCCCGCCCTCTAGTAAGAAAAAAAACCCGCGTATTCGTTAATGGAATTCCACGAAGTGTACCTATATGTATACGTCTCGCAGCCTTCTATTTTTTGCCAGCGTTACGCGCTGCTGTTTTGCGAACTTGGAACGAGATAGAGGCAAAAAGGCGCGCTTGATACTACGGGGCAGTTTCGTTGTTTCAGAGAAAAAAAGGCGAGTTTTTTTCGAGAACTCAAGATATATATATATACATATACGCCGTCGGTGCACGCGGGGGGGGAGGGGTTATTGATTGCACGAACGGTCCGGGATTGGTGTTTAAGGCGACGCGGTCGCGTCAAACGCCGAGAGAGAGACTGTTATTTTTTCCAGCACTCGCGGGATGCTCGTGCTCGGGATTTGAACGAGTTGGGGATTTTTGGAAGCTGATTCGAGAGATTTTTTTTTGTCCTCGTCGTTGGGGACATGTTCAGTTCTCTCGTACTACGTTTTTCGACGAACCAACGGGAATTTCACGGGATTCCGACGGTGAGCAGAGAGTTGCTGCTGGACTAAAAGTTTGACTTGGCAAATGGAACTTTAATTCCGCGCGAAACGCTGCTCTGAGAATATGAGTTTAAACGCTCGCGAATAATTTTTCCTCACTAGGCATATAATCGACGAAAGTACAATTATAACGATGATAGCTCTGCTCTCGTTTCAGGGCATAACTATTATTCTGCATCAGTTATACGCTTTACCGAAAACCGCAGTATTTTACGTTCATCTGCAATATATAGGTGTATGTACATACCTATACAGTTTCGCGAAATAGCTGCCCGCGCGCAACTCGCCAACTTGACAGCATAAGCGATTCCAAAAATGAATTATAGTTCCAATTTAATTACGGCTGAATATTCTACGTCTATTGCGCTGAAATGTGTCGCTGCATGCAAGCGTGATGGAACCGCGCTATTAAAATATCAAAGCTTTCCTATGCACGCTGACTTGTGCTATCCAAAAGTACATCCGAACAAAATATTATTATATACGCACGAGTCTGTTTTACACCTATACATTATATAGTTAATCCTTGTGAGACTAACTGAATCAGAGCAGCCTTGATGGTTAATGAGGACATCGACGTATAACTATAGCTATATACAAGTACTCGCAGGAGCAATCAAGACGTTCGCCGCGAGGCAAAGACGCGGCAGCTGTGCAGAGTCTGCATCAGATTGTTTCCTTTGGAAGCCTGCGCGCACGCGACTATACATTATGACCGACGAGTAGCATCAATGTTTGCACTCGCTGTTGTACCCGAGCCGAGTGCTGTAGTGCAAATTCGCTTGTACTCATAGCTACTTATAACAGAATGGCGCCTAACGGTCTTCCTGAAATGTCATTCCTAACCTCAAACAGTCGCCGGTTGCTCTTTTTTCTCATTGCACGTAGTCGCCCCAATCACGATTCAACAGTCAAATCCGACGTACCTTTTACGTCGACACGGCTTCTCCATCTTCCCAAAGTCCTGCAGAGCACCGATCGAGCAACTCCACGAAGACGACGTCCCTGGCGTTTTCTTGTTCTTCTGCGAAACTTCTTGCTTTATATAGAACACGACTCGACGTCCACTCACGACGACCGCCGGAAGAGGAGTCCTCCCGGTTGTTGCCGTTTTATGTAGACTGCGAGAGTGGCGCCACGTGCTACCTAATATGCTTGTATACTGTAAACTGTAAGGTCTCGAGTTGACAGTAGTTGACTTGAACTGCGCAGTGCTATACAGTTCTCTCAAACGTCTGTTCAACCCGACTCGCTCCCCTTGACTCTCTACAGCTTGTTCTCGCTTTCTCGCCAGTAGATATATATATATACACAAAATGCAATTCGTGGAAAATATTTACTCATGAAAACTTGAAAAATGAAAAGTCATGCCAGAACTCAAACTCGCGTATAAACACGCGATTCTGAGCGGTGTAAGTACACAGAGTGAACACGTAAGGACGTAAGCGTAATTTTCAGCTCTGCTGCTCGTAAACAGAGAGGGTTCGTTTTGTCCGGCAGTAGCATTTACAAAGTTGCCTTGCTGCTGCAACTTCGGTATGCACAGTCGCTTTCAAAGTGCTTGTGCGAATATACGTAGCCATAACTTTGTCAATTTTAAAGTTGCGAATTTGAAGCTGTCAAAAACCAACCCTGTGTAAAAAGGAGCTACTCAGAGTAGGTATGCACGCATCTGTGTAGTCGTCCGGTCTTGTTTACCTATATATAATGTATAACATACTGTAGAAATTTTTTAAAAAATAACTTTTTTCTAAATACGCGCACGATTGGAAATTCGGTTATTACTGCGAAAACTGTTTTATCAATATCATTAAAAATTTAATCATTTTTAATTGAAAATTCAATATTCAATTATTTTCTCGAATATTCAACTGTTGTACGAGATAATTCATACAAAGGGTGTTTTCATTATACTTGACAATTCGTTCATGTCATTTGATAAACGAGAAAATTCGTGGAACGCGTATTAGCAGCCGTTTTAAAAGTGATACATTTCGTACAATGGAAAATTCCAAAATCAATGCAGTTACAGCACGAGCGATCTAAGACTCACCGATGGCTAGCCTTTTTTTTAGTAAGTATATGAAAATATATCTGCTCATCTTAATTTTGAATCGAAACGCACCAGAAATGCAGTTACAAAATCAAAATCTGCCACCAAGCACATTATCCCGTGCGTATATAGGTATATGCAGTATCAATACCACATCACGTATATACCTATAATACGTATATGTATAGACAAACATCTGCAGGATGGATTACGCGATTTGCAGTCCACAGTCCACAGTATAAGCTCCGCGTGGTAGTCGATCACGTGCAAATAATACTAGTCGTCCATTCGGTACACCACACGAAATGCCGCGTCTTAACCGACTGGCTATGCAATATCTGATGCAATCCCAAAAGGATTTCGGCGACGCATCAAAAGCTCGTGTAGGCATGCAGACCGAGAACTGCAAGCTCGACTGCGATGGAACGTATGTGCATATAAAATTATTGTAGCGAATGAGCCGGCTTATATCTTGCTTATTTCCTTTACATTATTTATGCAAGGCTAGTATACTTGTAATTTTATTTTCATTCGATTCTTTTATCGCATTTGCTCTTGCGATTTTTTACGGCCCGAAGCGTTCCTCGACCCTCGAGTGTTTGAGCTTTATATGCGATTCAAGTGATTTTTCGGCTTCGCTGAATTTGAATCTGCGCTCTCCGAGTGGTCGGAATCCTATATTGAAGAACTGCAACGATAAATCCTTGCGTAAAAGAAGTGCGAAAAAAGGTCGAACTCAAAAAAATACTGCACGGGGAATACAGGTGAAAGGATCGTATATCCGTATACAAAAAAAAAATATAGCTAACATTCTTCGAGTATTCGCTTAGGTAACATTTTACATCATCACGCGAGAAGCCACACTATAAGTCTGCTTTGTATAAATAATGAGTGCGCAGATGTCTCTTATCGTGCAATAGCTTCAGATCTCTTTTTATAGGTATAACCGAACGCTTTATTGCATCTGTTCGTATTGTACAAGTCGTCGCAATGTAAGACCATATCTCAAAAGTTTCTCAACCTTTTCCATTTCTCTTTACATTTTTAGTGTCTTATTTCTTCTTCCATTCGCTTGGAGTCCACTGTGCAATGTATTTATCGATTCAATTTATCTGTATGCCATCCTCGTAGTTTCCCTTTTTTCCATTCCTCGTTTCTCATTTTCTCACTTACCTTTGCGTAAAATGTCTGTGAAAACATAGATAAACTTTTAGGTCCACAAAATCTCCGGTTATCCGTTTATCTATTTCAATTTTATATACTAATAGAATGTTTGCGGGATTAGTTAAATAATTTCAAGATTCCAATTTTTGTATTTATTATAAAACATTTATTATAAACGCACGAATCGCCTACATATTTTCTCTAAAAAAAGTACCTTTTCGTAAGTTTCACAAATCTAGCTTTTTAATTTATTGACATTAAGAGAAAGAGTAAATACTAATAAACACAGGAATAACTCGTAATCATCATACAAAAAGATCAGATGAATTTCGTTCAATGTTGTTTTTAATTCTTATTAGCATAACTATATATATTCTTATGGGCAACAGATAATGGCGCTTTAACCACATAATTACATATTTCCTTAAGACTAATCATCACTTTTACAAACGCAAGTCAATACGTTAAATAAACTATATATATTTTTTAATTTTATTTTAAATTATAACGAAATCAGAAAACCAAAATTTACAGGGGTTGATTAAACATATAATTTGAGCAGTAAAAATATTTTAGATAAATCTTTCAATAATCTAAATAAAATTAATAAAATTTAAATGTTATGTAATGACCGAAAAAAAATAACAAAAACTAATTGGAATTCAACGGTGGCACAGTCACTCAGTCGATAACAGACACTCTTACTGCGGCCCCTTTAACAACCGAGAGAAGGTATATTGAAAGAACGAAAATTAAAACAAGTAAAATTATTTCAACAGAGTGACTTCTAAGAATATCCCTAAACTACGCGCGCGGATCAATCGATGATCGACAAAATGAAAGCCAGAGAATCCGCAGCGCTTTTTCATATTTACATTTGCACTAGTAGATGCAATAGATAAATTTTTCCCTTACTTACACTGCATGAAATTTGGTGTTAAAATTGACATAAGGAGAGGTTTAAACGTTCACGGCTCTAGAAATTGGTACTGAATTATAGAATCTGCAATTTATTGGTTATCGAGTCCTTTGATCAAGGAATAGATTTACTTTCTACCACATAGATGTAAAACTAGAAAAATTGTTTGTATTTACTATAAATACAAGTATATCTATTGATTTATCTACGATCTATCGTTAAATCAGTGATAATTTTATTGTATCGATAATGTAAGTAAAAAAACGTTGATTTAAAGGTCCCTGCCACCAAAAAAAGTGTCTATCAATTTTTCAAATAAGCTGAACACGATATACAGCTGCCATTCTTTAGCACCAGAAACTCGAGCCACCTTCAGAACAAAATTCAACCTCTGATTAACAACTCGAGCTACGCACTAAGCAACGAAGTCCTTACTGAAAAATTACAGATTCCGGTTATAATTTATGTACAGTTTAAGGGAGTAGGGTAGGGGCAGTTGGTGTATCTTCTCCTTCATGTAAGATGAGAATGCATTTGTATCGACGTAGTGAAAGTTGCAAGAGTTGTAGGGGTTGTCGCTAGAGTCGAGCCTTCTGAGACGATTGCGCTGCCTGCAGCTATTATCATTGCTACCACCATTGTTGTTATGGTTGTTAACGCGCGGCGTCGTCGACGGACTGCTGCGCTTGTGTTTCACAGGTGTGCCATTCGCAAAGTCCGAGTCTGAACTAAAGCTAGCTTCGTCGTTGCCCGTGTTGCAGGCATCGTCGACTATGCCGCTATCAGCCTTCTCCTTACGACTCACCTTCTTGCGCTGCACAAGTCCCGAAGGCTGGTGTAGTGGCGAGTGCGATGCTGCGTTACGATCGCTGATGTCATCTTGTTCGCTCTCACTCTCACTCATATTCGAGTACGCCGATAAGCCTGCAACGAAATCAATTATAATAGGAGCAGCGTTAAAAAAGATAATTAATAGCAGTATTCACCAGTCGTTAGCCCGGGTCTGGTTTTGAACGTGTCACTACCGTGATCCAGGGCGTTGCTCTCAGACTGGGACTTCTCCCAAGCCGAGTCTGAGTCGCGTCTGTCTCGTTCGCTGCTAAAGTTAGTATCCTCCTCGGTGCTACTGGAGTGCTCTGCAGCTTCCCATTCATCTTCTGGCCAGTTGATGTTAATGGCAGAGTCATTAACATCATTAACATCATTAACATTATTAACATCATTAACGTCAACAGGTGGATTACACTCGTCGCTTGCATTTCGACTGTCGTTAGGCTGCGTTGTAGCACGATCAGAGCTACGCCCGGAGTCGCGTCTGTCCCGTTCATTGCTCAGATTTGTCTCACAACGAGTGTCCCCTTCAGTGCTGCTTGAAAGCTCATCGTCCTCTTCCAGCCATTGATAGGCGCGAGAACGAGCAATCGTCGAGAGTGGAGGAGAGAATTGTCTCTCCTCAGCTGGAACGTGTTCGTCTCTGGCGTTGCGATTGTTGTTGGGCTGCATCGCGGCACGCACGAACTGCAGAGTGGTGCGCAAAGTCTCGCCGGGCGAGCCATCGACATTAAGGAGCAGTCGCGTCCTGTGAACGCGCGCCTCCTCGTCTTCGTCCGCGGGGTTCTCGTCGGACTCCTCGAAAATAGGGATGACAAACTGACGTAGAGCTCGATGAGGTGGACTTGGTCTGTTGCGCTCCGACGAGATAGGCTTACTGGTTTCGAGATCCGTATGTTCAGACCAGACGTTCTGCCGTAACCGGCGACGAATTTTGCCTCGGCACAGCTCTTGCAGTGAAAGTGGATTGCAGTTGGCTAAAATGAAGTATCTCGATTAAATAATTTGTTCATCTACATCAGCAGAATTAATGCATGCGACTTACGTAAACGACATGATGCATCAGTTGAAGTTGGTACAACTAGATTGGCAAATGATACTGGCAGCATAGATTCGAATTCCCATTTGGTTTCGTCAATTCTCTTGGCTTTCACCAAATGGTCTTTATATGGCATTACCAAAATGCCACCAACTTTGACAAACTCCTTTATCAAAGCCTCATGAGACTCTGGACATGTGGCTCCGCAATAAACTCTGTCATACCGTCTGTTAGACACCATGCTCAAACAGTTTCCTATTTGAAAATAAAAAAATTAAAGGAATGAAGATTTTCTTATTATTATTTTCTTACTCTAGAATGCATCTAATTGTGCTTACCTTGAACAAACACAGGTTCACAGAAATCAAATTCATCTAAGGCAAGGGATCTCTGCTTAAATTCTTCAAGTCTATCATATGAGTATCTAACACAATCATCATGCAGTTCTATCCCATGATTTGTACCAGTATGAGCTGCAATGATGTAAAATACAATTTTATTAATTTCGAAAAGTAAAAGTGCACAAAGTTTGTATATTGTTGCAAAATTAACTCACTTAGCAATAAGCCAGCCATTGTACTAAGATAACCAGTTCCTGAGCCAAGATTTAAGAAACTTAATCCAGGTTTCAGTGCAAGCTCTTCCATGACTTCGCAATAAATGCATGGCGCTGACAAGTGTATGTTACCGTGTTTCCAGGCAAAGTCTTTGTAAGCGCTTTCTCTGTGAGACGAGAGAAAGTAATCACCTCTATCAACAGCTCTGAAGACTTGCTCAATCTTTTTGGATCTGATATAGCCAGCATCCACCAGATTGTCTACGAGTTCATCGTTGTCCTGTCCGTTACTAAATGCACCTCCCATTTTTTTCTTCTTTTTTTGTTTTTTTATAAAAGTAATAGTCCAATTGTATTCAATCAAATAATGCAGAGAGCATGTGATGATCAGAGCTTTATCAGTTGCATTTTAATGATCTGCTTCTAGAGTCTGCTGATTCATTTGCACCTAAACATAAAAATACAAATAGTTGATTGCTGAGCAAAATATCATTACAATAAAATGTATCAACGAAACAAAATCATCAAACTATGATTTCTTCGTCATTTGTGAAGTGAAATTGAAACACCTGTAGAGACTCTGGAATAAAGCTGACAATCAATACAGTTTGAGATTAAAATAGTTCACTGACCTAAATAATCCAGAGTCACTTTGCCAATACTTTCGATTCTAAAAATGCTTACGATTTAGAATAATTCAAATCACTACAGTAGGGCTAATGACAACAAAAGTAAATCGCGCAGTTACTACGTATATTAAAAAACACTGTTCTCTCTCTCTCTCTCTCTTCCTCTCTCAAAGCTCTCGGGCCGTATCATCGATCCACCGAAGTCGCAATCTCAAAACAAACCAGCGACCGAGTGCACAAAGACCCACAACAGCTAATCTGCATTCTTCGATCAAATGCATATACGAAAAATTCGCGAGCTAAAGAAAATCTCGGAGATGTTTACCTACATCATAGTAAAGCAAACTGTGTCACGCTCGCGCGTGCATGCTGTCAACTTCCAGCAATACATACATATACATATATCTAAGTACTCTAGGTATGCACTTATTAAAATGAAGCCCGTAGCTGCACTCTCCCTGTCTGTTATATAAATACGTATCGACAACGTTAATCGGCGCAGCAGTAAAATCGTGGATGTATGTGTTCGCTTCTGTACTGTGTGTGTGGGCGCATAAGCGCATTAAAAATAGATCGATGCACTTGGAGACAGCTATATTTTATATAAATATACCAAACAGAAATACGCGAGTACTCGTTGGAAAAAACAAAAACAAAAATGGAGTCGATGATCCAGAGTTGACGGTGTAGATTAGGTCTAGGTGTAATGTATACATAATACTTATAGCTGTACTTATAGATAAAGTAACGGCTACAGATAGAACCTACCATTTCAGTCGCTCGATACCACGAAAACGTTCGATGACTCGCCTGTCGTCGACTGATGGAGTTACTACGGACTGACGTTCACTGGATTTGTTATTGTTGTTGTTGTTATTGCCCTCGACGTTGATAAGCGCGCATCAGCTGATCACTGGTCGCATCAGGGGACTCTCATTTTCTCGCGCGCGTATATCACATCGGACGGTTCGACTGGCGTCTCGTCATCGTATATTATAAGTAATTATAGCGAGTTTTCTGGACGATGCTACCTCCTCCGCGAGACTTTCGACTTACTTATCCGTAGGTCGGTAGGTACAGCTATCCTTACACACACTGAGACGCACTTTAGTGGAGCAGCTTTCTGCTCGGCCTCTTTACGCTATGCTGTTTCCATCCAAGATTCATCAAGCTACGACTCGTTTATTGTCGCTCTGTCTCTGTCTGGCTCGACTTGGAGGTTAGGTTAGGTTAGGTCGCGTGTCTCTGTGTCGTTCTGGCTCTGACCTGCACATTGTGTTTTGTCCTAATATATACTCCTTCCATAGTTCCATATATTATGAGCTCTATATAATATAAATATACGCGATCCATCCATGTGTGACGTTTCTTTTCTTTACTGATAGTGGGGGTCTTAATACACATGCATTGACTTATAAAACTGGAGCACCCGTACCCCGTATAGTAGTAAGTGTACAATAAGTATAAAATAAAATGACTACGAACCAATTGGGAGCATATAATTAATTTTTTAATTGTGCATATGCATATAATGTTTAATAAAATAAGTAATAAAATATATTATAGTTTCCATCAAATTTTATCTACTATGTATTATTTTATACATAACATTGTCAATAACGTTGTCATTCATGTATTTGATCTATTACCGTTGCTAAAAAGCGTATAAAATCCGAAGTTTAATTTAACAAGATTGCATTACTAAACATCTACAAGGTCTGCCATTACCTACATTTCCATAAACTTTCAAAGTTGAATTTTGGCGCTCTTAAGCCCGCGCATGCGCTCAGCCATTTCTGCGCATTTAGATTTGAGCGCACCAACTACAAAACTAAACTAACAAAAATTACACAACGTTCTAAGCTAAACTGCCACTAAAGTTTGATTTTATTAATTGTAAGCTGTGGCAAAAATGTGCTAACAGCATAAGAATAGAGTAAGAGACCTTTTTACTTTTATAATTCTTGTCCGAATTGCGCGTCATTGTCATCGGTTCGACCTGTCGGTGCTCGGGAGCCAGTGTAAGCAGTTCTCATCTTCGATTTCGACTGTTCGGAGAGTGTATAACGAGTGAAGTCGAAGAAAGAGGTATCAGCAGTTATTGATGCACACGAGAACATAAACGCGTAAGTAGCTATAAATACAAATTAGCAGTTTGCATGCTTTTTATTACATTGCTGTATAAAATGTATGCATGTAAGAGGGGATATAAATATATGCTTCAAGCAAACGTCGAATTTGTTTTGAAAACAATTTAGTTATCATATAACCAATGCACGAATAAGTAACATGTACACAAAAAATAAACGCTGTATATTTAGTATGAAATTTGTAACATAAAACTAAAATCGTTGCCAGACAAAGCACCAGATTCTTCCCTAGTTAAAATATATTATATATAGCCTTTTAGTAGCCCCAGTAGCAGTACTGCTCTTATATATGATTATGAAATTGTTAATCTCTTATGATATTCTTACCATTACATTAACAGAGCATGTATTCATTATTCGAGGTGTTAACCGATGGGTGGCGCCACAAAATACCTACTAAATTGAATGAGGTGGTCAGTATCAGAACTAAAATGAGTATCATTTAACATGGAGCGTAAAGTTTATGATTAGCAGTATTTAATTTTTTGCTAACAAAAAGTACTACTACATAATAGTATTGTATACAATTCAGCAGTGATAATCCAATATCCCAAACCCCTGTTGTATTATTCAAATGAATATTACATTTTTTAACTTTGCAGTAATAAGAAATTATAAGCAGTCAGCCGAGTATATCGTTATCATTATATTATAATTTCTAAGATAACCATGCATTCGATCTCAACAATCCTTCTTTCTCGAAAAAACAAGAATAAAAAAAACAGCATCTTCGGGGCTACAAAGAAAACGTGAACTTTGTGGAAGCATATATAAATATCAGATCTCATATCCCAGTATCTCAACTTCAGTCGCCAACTTCAGGCGGCACGAAAATCCTCCGTTGATGATTTCACACTGTATACAGACTAGCTCTCTGTCTCTCTTCCACCAACGCGTATATATATGTACATTATTAGCTAGGTAGGGGAGCTGCAAGAAATCCCCGTGGCGGCGCATGCGCACCTCCCAGCAAACGCGTGCGCGCGTTACGTGTAAGTAATTATACATATATATACAATCCATACCGCACACAGCACATCCAGAGACACATCGCAGAGTCTGAGCCACTCCGTCCGATGGCGACTGACAACTTTAAAACGTTAATTTCGCCCGTGAAAATCGCGTCCCAAGCTCAGAAAAGCAAGTAGCAAGACACCCAAGCAGTGCAAGTGTTCTCGGCTGGCGTTTTTTTCCTCACGCGCTCCAACTTTCCGTCGGCAGACAGCAGCAGAGAAGCATCAGCAGAAAGCGACCGGATCGCCCGGCCTTACTCTCGGGAGTTTTTTCACGCGGGTGAAATATTATTATAGATACGTAAAATTACTTATACGTTTATTGCCGTGTAAGGAAGGCCGAGGCAGGCAGACTCCTCTCGAGGAATAAGGATTTCGTCGGGCAGAGTATCCTGCACATCACAGTGAGTATAAAAATACTTATTTCACGTTTTTGTTTCTCTCGATGCACTGCTGATGTGCAAGTATATATCCTAGACTTCTGTGCGGAGGGCCGATGTGCAGTGTCTATATCGTGCTTTTTTCGATGCCGCGAATAAGGCGAATTGATCGACTGCATAAGATTTCTCTAATCTGGACCTTTTTTTCGTTAGCGAATTTTCATTTCAATGCACATGAAAATGAGAAAAATACTCCGAAGGAGAGTATATACCCGGCTGTTTTTATCAGCTGCAGCCACTGCGTTTTTTTTTCTCATTAGCCCCAGGCAGTGTCCTATGCATTCGCCTACCTACGCACACCGCCGAAAATACTTCGGAGCATGAGTGCAGCTAAGTAATACTATAGATACTTAATGCACCGCGCGCTTGTGTTCCACACTGGTTATTCTTCTATCTATATACGATCGACAGTGCACAGGTTTGAAAGCGTACAACATCGTATCCCTCGTGCTGTGTTCGCACGTTGATCTTTCGCGCAAAGGGCTGCTGTTGCAGCTGGACTTACGGGGGAGTATCGCAGTGCAAAATGCGGGGGAGAAGAGGAGGGGGGGGAGCATGTCGCCGGGACCTGCGAGAGCGGGCTTTTTTTTCGCGTTGCGCGTGTATACGCAGACACTGCGCGAGCAGCCAGAGACGCTGCAGACGAGTTCTTGCGAGAGTTGTCCACCAGTATATCAGTGTGCTCCGCTGTGCACTTGCGCTAAAGTTGCGTGTTTGCGGGGGTGGAATTTTCGACTGGTAAGTTATTGTAGTGTTCGTTGCGTTTTGTAATATATGTGTATTATTATAGTAATTGTATGCAAAAGTTCACGGGTGAATGGGTGCGCGAGGATTTTCACGTGACATCGGAGAGCTGCGTCTTCTTCGCTTCTCGGGTGTCCTCTTCCTCGCTGTTATGTACACTCGGAATCAGCTGCTATTCCTTTTACTCTACTTATCGGTCGCGACTCGCTATCGCGGTGTATTTTTTAATGAAGTTTGCTATTATAGGATTTCGTTGCTTCTATTCTTTGTGAGTCTTTTGAGGTCGTTTGATGCAGCGTAAAGGGCATTGATGGCTTTGTTTTCGGACGTGGAGGATTCGAAGAATTTAAATGTTTTCGATGATTGTATATGTGTAAGCTGCAGGTGATGTCGTTTTTATACATATTTATATATAGATATATAACTCCAATTCATTTGACAATAAAATGAATTATCGATCGATCATCTTAGTTTCTGTCCTTTATTCGTAATAGCCGTAGTAATAATCGTTTAAACTTTTTAACTTTTCATTTCTAGCGTATATACTTTTCTCTAGAAATGTCATGAACGCAAAAGCATGGAATATCTTGTCTGGCTAGCGTTTTAGGTTAGAATGGACATGAAGCGCTTCAAACTTTTGGAGCTGGTTCTACGCTCTGTAAAGTATAGTGAAGTGAAAGTAAACCATGCTGAAGATTCCATCAGGATTGATTAGTTTGCTGTATATAGGCTCCGATATTATATGTTGCAATTTTTTAATAAAGATAAACGTAAACTAACTCCTAGTTTATCATAAACATATAACTATAATTGCATTGCAGTCGAAGTTTTGCTAATTGCTGTTCTCGATATTTCATACACCAGTTAAAACCGTTTGCATTTACCGAGAATAAAAGAATTTGTTATCATTCGAAGCCAGCGCATGCCGTCGATCGCCTCGTTCTCGAGACACTGCAGCGTCTCTGACACCTGTGACTCGATAGAAAAGTTATAAATAATAAACGTCAGTTATTCATGATACTTATAAATACATCTATCCCTAAGCTGTCATTAGTTATATTAATTCCTTACTTTTGTCGATTATCCTTTAGATGATTTTGTTTTGTTTGTTTTAAAGCGTGCATTCTTCCAATGAACGCGGGCCCTGATGAAGACTGCGCGTGCGCCGATTTACACGTTTGTGTTCTCCGATAAAATGCCAACTCGTATATTATCTTAAAATTGTTAATTCATTAATTAGGAATCCAATTTTTATTGATTACCCCTTTTGGCTTTTCGTGCAATTAGTTTCTGAAACGGAAATTTTCTCTCTTGCATATATGATATAACCAATAGGTTTATAGAATGAATTGTAAAAAAATTTAATTATACGAAATGCTATATTAACTCAGCTGGCTCATAATTCGTATAAAGAAACTAAAAAATCGGATCTACTGCAAGAAGAAAGGATGCAGTTTGGTGTTCGCGCCTTGCGACCTTGGGGGGAAAGGAACCATCAGACGTGCGCGCGTTTAAGTATACAGCGGCGAATGTGCGGCAAATCGATCGTCCTCGGGAGGAGAAAATTCAACGGCACGCCATTGGTCGTTGGCTCGGCTAATCGGCGCGCGCGTCGTCGTTTCATGAGAACTGTACATAATACCCATCAGTTTTATACAGCGTGCACTCACGCTTTTCCAAAATCTTTTTCGCCTTTTTTTATCCTTTTGCTTTGGAGTATTTACTGCTAAAGAAAACGGATTTTCGGGATCGTTTGTGAGTATTTTTATTTTGTTTGGTGATGGAGAATGGCGACGGTGTTTTATTTTATCTTCTATTGACACTAGGATAAAATTGGAGCTGTGTGTATTATCGGTTTTTGGTTGAGTTGCAATAGTTTATTGTGGATGGTAGCAGTGAATTGGCTAATTTTGTAGTTATTCTGAAGAAGCTTTTGTTACTTATCCGTTATCGGAGGCGAGAGGTTACGATTCTATTTTCGGCAGTCGTATTTATGGTTTAGCTAGAGTTATTAACAAAGTATAACGTAATTTCAAAACAATTTTTCTTATTCTGCGATTTAAATTTAAAAGTACGTTCGATCGATATAGATAATATGCTCATCTATTATCTAAGCATTTTAGATTTTTCACGCGGTACAACTATTATAAAAGCTAAAAGTCTCTAATTATATTTATGTGATTCGATCAATATTCAATACTTTCTAATACTGACTATCGATGTATGCAATATTTTTGCAAAATTAATTTGTTTATAAAAGTAACTTTGCGTGTAAATAGCAATAAAGTACAACCAAATTTGTAAGCCGAGACAGCACTGGAAAGTTTCATAATTTAGTCGAATAAGTGACTTTATTACAAAATTGTGGACAGTAAGAACTTAAGGACCCATTAAGAAAGCCTTGTTAGTAAAAGAATGCGCCATTGCTATCTTCCCGTTCATAATACAAGCGTATCTATTATTGAATTTCTTTGAGTTACATTGAATGTGGTGCTGCCAACACATTTTAATATGAGACACACCGTTCTGCCCCGAGCGCCATCTGTGCGATCTTTATAGATCAAATACAAGATAGTGAATCGTGCATAAATGTTTAGTATAGATGCTCAAATCTTGCCCCATTGTCAAAATTTTGTTTTTCCATCGAATTGTATTACACATTGACATAAGAAATATTAAGAAAATAGAACAGTCATCATAATACGCATAAGTAGTATTAGGTAAATAATACTTTTCGCGGTATCAGAAATTTTTTAATATCAACACGACTCAAAATCAAGCAATCGCTCACACCTTTCCCATATCCAAAACGAAAAATTTCGTCATGGAATGCCAATGACGCGAGAAATTCGTTCTCCAGTCATGCTACACTCCGGCATCACGTGCGTCAGTGTGTATAGACATCCGCACACAAACAACTACTTTACACACACGCATACATAGCTCTGATGCCTAGTTCCTACTTTTCCTGATTCGCATAGAGGGAGGCGCGCCATTTGAATTTCGCGCGCTTGCAAATGCGCGTACGTGCCTTGTGGGGCAGCAGCGGTACAGTCCGGTCCGCGTTCGAAATTCCGCTGCTGTGCTGTTGCTGTAAAATCGTTTCGAGTCAGCTGATTCGGTGTGTACTCATGTCTTCGGCCGAAGACTCATGTAC
>UCOJ01001669.1:0-23995 GCA_900474305.1 Cecidostiba fungosa
GGCCATTGAGTAGCATTACAAAAGAAGAGAGTCGTTGGCTCACTAGGTAGAGTAAAGGACTCTGAATCTGGAGGATCAGGCTCAAATCCCGGTTGGAGAAGTTTTTTTCGAAATTTTTCATTCTAATTAATTCGTAAAAATATCATGGAAAGCACATGCTTTAGCATGTGCAATTAAGATGTTAAAGCAGCTCCTAAAAGTCATATACTTCAGTACTTTATTATTTACGTGATTTGACAAATGTTAAAGCATGTGCTAAGCACGCGTTGAATCATGTGCTCAGCCTATGATTCAGCGTACGATCTAGCTTATGATCAAACATGTACATTCGCACGAGCTTTAGCACATGCGGATTTTCAGCAGGGGAGGTGCAATAATTATGATGAGTATTAAATTAAAAAAGCATTTGAAGATTGCATATTTAATATTGCAAATTTATATTTGATAAAAATATAATACGTTCAAGATATATTACATTTACCTATATCACTAATATGTACTATCTCCACATCGGACTTTTGAATTATTGACGTCTGCGCACTTTAGGAGTTGAAAACACAAGAAGTAGTAAGTATACCGTTGAGCCAATATTAACGCGAGAAGACACATTTTGGTTCTGCACATAGAGTACCTATAACTATGAAGATATGAGAAATTAAAAAAAAATACATTTTGGCAAGCTGCAATAAATTAAGATAAAAAAAAGAAGAAAAAATGGGGCATGTGCCTGGAAATTTTTTTTTTCTTTGCCTAAGTTCTAAAAAAATACGAAACACCTTTTCAACGCCCAAAAAGCACTGACGCACTTTTCTACGCGAATCAAACTTCTTTATCGAAATTTAAAATGAAATGATTTGCTCTCTAAATCTGAAATAGTTATATTTTCTGCAAGCAGTGTATATACGCTATTTGCAAAAATTTCACTATTTCAGATTTAGAGAGTGGATAAAAAACAATAAAAAAAATGCATGCTTGAATATTTTATCTCGATTTTTACGAAAACTAAGGATTTTTCCCTTTTTTCAAACCCTGATAACTTTTTCACCCGAGCGTTCATTTTTAATAATCGAGAGCTTAAATTAAAGCCATATAGCTATATAGCCTAATCAACAAACAGGAATTTAATGTAAAATTTTTAAATGAGAGTATTTATAAAATTGAAGAGCTTTAATTTAAGCCCTGTGGATGAATTAAAAATGACCGCTCGGTTAAAACTGAACAAAAATTTCGTCAATCTCGAAGCACACCTGACACTATCATTCCAATCCAAACATTGCGAAAAGCGACACTATTTTCCGCAGCGTCAATCAAAATTTTTTCTGAACACCGCACCATTCAAGCTTGACCCGCGCCGCGCGCGTTCTACTTTTCGCGCGCCGCCAGTCAGTCATGTGACCGGCGACACGTTACCTAACCTAACCTGCCGCTATTCATCTGCAAAATCCCACTCCCACGATATTTTTTGTGCAAACGCAGTTGTACTACGACAAGAGAGTCCTGTGTCAACGACTCGACTGCGATTTTTATTGCAGTATAAGACAAGTCGCCACATAGTCAATGTAGCTTCAAACATGAGGAACGTTACGCGTTTATCCTTTTCGAGAATCCTTGTCTGTCTGCTAGTTGTGCTGTTGTTGTTTTCGATAGATTTTTGCGTGGCTAGTGAGCAGAAGGATTGCGGATGCGGTAAAAATTTGAATAGACAGAATGGACAAGGCTCCTGTCCTGTCAACAAGGAGGATGAGCTTGACGATGAGATAATCAAGCCTATCTACAAGAAGGATCTTATGTCTAACATGGTGAGGATCAAGGGTGGTTCGTACCACATTGGCACCAATGATCCTGTCTTTGTTTCTGACGGAGAAGGACCCAGGAGGGAAGTGGAGCTTAGTAGCTTTTACATCGACAAGTACGAAGTGAGTAATGCGGACTTCCAGGAGTTTGCGACTGCGACCAAATACAAGACGGAGGCTGAGAAATTTGGAGACTCGTTTGTGTTCGAGGGACTACTTAGCAAGGATATCAAGAATGAGATAAAGGAAGCTGTGGCACAGGCTCCTTGGTGGCTGCCGGTGAAAGGTGCTGTTTGGAGTCAGCCTGAAGGACGTGATTCCAACATCAAGGGTATTTAATTATTGTCGCATGATCTTGCTCGATGTTAATGTTACTAAAGAAGAGAATTTTTAATGTTTGCAGATAGAATGGACCATCCTGTTGTTCATGTATCATGGAATGACGCAGTGGCTTATTGCAAATGGGTTGGAAAGAGATTGCCAACTGAAGCGGAATGGGAGGTCACTTGCAGAGGTGGTCTTAATGACAGACTTTTTCCTTGGGGAAATAAGCTAATGCCTAATAATGAGCACAGGTTTTTACTCTAAATCTTGTTATTTTGTATAAAATTATAGAATATTTTTTAAATGAATGATGTGCTTCTTTTGTAGAACAAACATTTGGCAAGGAGAGTTTCCTTTGAACAACACGGTAGAAGATGGATTTGATCGAACTAATCCAGTGTCACACTTTCCACCTAATGCTTATGGAGTCCACAATATCATAGGAAACGTTTGGGAGTGGACATCAGACTGGTGGAAGACAAAGCACACGGATGAAAAGCAAACTAATCCTGTAACTAATGCAAATTTTAATACTAGCAAAACAGGCTTTTATTGAATTTAACTTTAATTTTTTTTTTTTTTTTGTTTTTGCAGACTGGAGCACCAAGTGGATCTGATAAAGTGAAAAAAGGCGGGTCTTATCTTTGTCACAAAAGTTACTGCTACAGATATCGCTGTGCAGCAAGAAGTCAAAACACACCTGACACATCAGCAGGAAACCTGGGTTTCAGGTGTGCTGTCTCAGCATAGTCAATGACTTTTTTATACATCATTTGATACAAATTTTAATATTGTTTTAAATTTTAATATTTACAATTTGAACATTACCATGTACATATTGTGTGACTGTTATGAATGCTGCAATATGAATTTTATATTGTTTTGTAATTTATACATAAAAGTGATAAGAATGGTAGACTCTATGATATAGAGCCTCTATATTTTGAAGCAGTTACATAACAATTTACAAGCAAGAAGGTATTCGAGTAAAAGTGATATTTTTTCATGAGACTGAACTCATAAAATTCCAATTGTTATTTTGAAACGAGATGGAGGAGACTATAATCTCGCGTACCGATAAACTTAATATTTCGGCTGTGCACGAAAGAACTTCGTACAAATAAATTATTCCATAGAATTGTCAGATTGAATTTCTACATAATAAATTAATAAACGAACAATGAACTAAAAGATCATAATGTGTATTTTAATAATTCAATTTTTTTAATTGATCACATCAAGAATGAAGAATAATATTGATAATCGCTCCAAATTGGAAAGTAAAATATAATTTGATTATAATTGACATACTTTTTACGTAGACGTAAAAATAAATCTAATTACAGTATTACATTGTAATGAAATTGAAACTCCTTGATCAGCATTTTATTTTTCGCGTAAATCGCAGTTTTTCCCGTGCTCGTCAGCAGAAAGTGCAAATCTAGAGGGGACACCCTGATGCTCTCGCGTATGTCGGTTTCGCCCATCGCTTTTATCGTCGCTAACAATGTCGCCGATATTTTCGAGTGGAGGAATAAAATAGCGACTAACGAGAAACTTGATGATTGATGATCAGCACTGTATCTATACTCATTGTAGAGACTCAAATAATTTTTAGAAATTCTCTGATCTCAATTCAAATTTTATAGATAACTTGACGATTGCAATATCAAATTCGTCAAGAAAATTGCATTTTATATAACACCTACACCGGTCTTCATCGTTCTTTAAAGAAAAATTAAATAAGGTCAAAACGTATAGCGCCGTATTTCAAAAATCAAATAAAACCCAACCCAATTTTAAATCTCTGCAACCCTCCCGCCAGCTACAGGTAGCGCCACAGTTGAAAAAATGCTCGCTATTGCCGACAGCCGCCATCATGCATGCAGTTACCGAGAGAGTCGTCCACCTCATCTAAACGACTGACTCCAAGCCACACTCGCAAGAGCTAGTCAGTAGCCCCGTACGTGTACTATATACAACGCGAGAGAGCCATTGCCATAGGTATATCTCCATATGTGTGCGTGCGCGGCGCGTTGCAATAGCAGTAGTCAGTCGGAGAGTGTTTGTGTCGACGCCCATAGTGTCCAGTGAGTGGCCCCGGGTCGCCGCCGCCACCGCCCCAGAGCAACGTCCTACGTATTATAAGCACACCGGTAGGCAAAAATCTTGGAAGACAGTGTGCACCCACATAAGCTTGATCCCCGGGAAGACAGCTACTTAGTTTATCATCTGTGTATAGCCACGACTTCGTCGTCGCCTGTCGTCAAAATGGCTTCTCCAAAAAACACTCGCACGCGCTGCGATTTGCCGTTATGCACCGCCGCCGCTTCCGTTTCTCTAGCTATATAATATATCTCTCTCTCTCTCTCTGCGTGTCGTCGTCTCTTCGATGCCTCGCCTATTTTTTTCCGGATCGCTTTTCCAAGAGTTGTACCTACCTATGCGTGTCGGGGGCTCGTTTTATCAGAGTTGACTGGGCGGCTGACTAATGTCCGCTGGAATTCGCGTTCTGCATGCGAGCTTTTTCTACTTCTGATGTCCTCTGGTTTTTGGGGATGATGTTCGAAGGAATTTGAGGGGTTTCGGAGGAATGTGCTTCAGTGGGAGAATGTGTGACAGTTGTCGACTGGTGCAAGCTGGTATACAATGGTCTCCTTTTGTTTTGGAGCTGCGAGCTAGTGTGAATTGAGAACTGGTTGATGATTCTGTTGTGATTTTCACTGTTTGTTCAAGAAGTTCCTTATTTTGGGGTTTGTACACGTGGTTGTGTCTCGTGAGACCAAAGTTGGAGGAAAATTGTACATTATTGCTTATCACTGTTATTCGTTATCAGAGACTCCAAATTTTTTTTTTGGAGCAATTTATGGTTCGCTTGTTATTTGTGTTCTCTTGATATGAACATAATCAATGACAAAGTGATCCACTTTATATTTTCCCAGTAATTAGTAGCAAGAAAGTGATTGAAAACATTTGTTTTGAATCACCAGGGTATAATTACAAATCCATCATTTAAAAATAAGCAACAAAGATTCAACTTCACAAAGAAGCTCGTTGTTTATTGAATGTCAAATCACATTGTCAGATGCTTGAAAGGGGATATGTTTTCAAACAAATATCTTTTTGTCTGACCAGGAAACTAATCGGTTCTTTTTTGTTTTCAATAGGTGAAAGAAACATAAGGAATACAAGATGCAGACAATAAAGTGTGTAGTGGTCGGAGATGGAGCTGTGGGTAAAACTTGCCTGCTGATTTCCTACACGACAAACAAATTTCCCTCCGAATATGTACCTACAGTTTTCGACAATTATGCAGTCACAGTGATGATTGGAGGAGAGCCTTATACTTTAGGACTTTTTGATACAGCTGGTAAGTACCAATTATAACAATGATTTACAAAATTTACTCCAAAAAAATCCTGCTTCACCAGTCTCATAAACTTTTGAAAACCTTTTCCAACAGGTCAGGAAGATTATGATAGACTTAGACCGCTGAGCTATCCTCAAACAGATGTTTTTCTAGTCTGTTTTTCAGTGGTATCGCCTTCATCCTTTGAAAACGTCAAAGAGAAGGTAAGCTAGACCCCAGATACACTATCATATGACTCTTATCAAGACCACTTTATCGAATCTAACGCGAGGAAAAACTGGTCTGTTTCAGTGGGTACCAGAAATAACGCATCACTGCCAAAAGACGCCGTTCCTCCTGGTCGGAACACAAATCGATCTGAGGGACGACGCGGCGACCATCGAGAAGCTCGCGAAAAACAAACAGAAGCCTATAACGGGAGAACAGGGAGAGAAACTAGCGAAGGAACTGAAAGCTGTGAAATATGTCGAATGCAGTGCACTGACGCAGGTTTGTGTTATGATTTCTTTTACCGACGCGTAATAATGAGGCTTATCTGTTGAAAAGATAAAGTCATTGAAAAAGCGTTCTTCTCAGAATTTACATCACCTACTTACTGTAATTGATCGATTTAATTCTTTTTATATCATTACAGAAAGGACTAAAGAACGTTTTTGACGAAGCGATTTTAGCGGCTCTTGAGCCCCCAGAACCAGTGAGGAGAAGACGATGCATCGTTTTGTAGGAGAATCACTGCACACGCTCAGCATATTCTTCAACATTGGCCCTAAAAGCACTGCATTGTAAGTCCTGTCACACTTACTTTTCCAATTACTCACTCGCATGAATTTTCTCATTTAAATTTTAGATTTGAAATCAAGTATTTAATGACGCGCGCGAATCCGTTTCTTATATGTCTGCGTCTGCTTGCGGTTGGCCTTTGCGAATATATTATTGCATGAATTGTTGCAAAAATTTGGTTTGATAATATTCTATTGTAGGATTCTTCTTATTTATTCATTTAATTAATTAATTATTGCATTGCTATTAAAAGCTTACGATTTTATTGTTCTTGTCCTTATCGGATCGAAACAAGGACTTTTAGCTATATTTTAACTAAGAAATGAATTTTTTTAGGATCGCATAAACGGATTTATCTATACCTTAATGAAAGAGACGAACAACAAGCTGCAACAACTTTAGCAAGCAATGCGAGAAAGTGTCTCATATATTTAATAAAGACATAAGGCATTTTTTAAATAATAAGATATACTAATGTGAATCTTTTTAATAAATCGATTAGCCTAAAAAAAAAGAAAAAAAAGTAACTACACGAAATGATCAAGCATGCGTTTTTTATGGAGCTGTATAATGGTGACGCACGCGCGTTTGCGTCGGCTCCGACGATTTCTATATTTTTTGTATAAACACTTGTACAAAATGAATTATATAATTATATATTATAATTGCTTATATAACGATTCGACGATATGAACTACAGCTACTGCAACAACGGAATACACAAACCCAGATATGTTTGATTGATGAAACGACACACCGAATTTTCACATTTTGTCGCTACTGAATCATGTAAATGAGCGTATATTTACTTGAACGCCCAAGCTGAAAGAGCTATATTATATAAGAATATTGTGCGATTAATAAAATTTTCAAGACATTTTTATAACCGCTCGTCTACACGTGTATTTATTTGAAATTTTGTATCACGTTTACATTTGAGATGAATTGTATAACCAACAATTATATTGTTTATTTAATTTAATGGTAATTTTTTTATGTATATTAAGTGAAGAATTTGTGTTGATTACAATGTAGTATATTTCTTAGTTGATCATAGTCCAAATCAATTACATGGTGTAATACTGTAATTAGATTTATTTTTACGTATACGTAAAAATTATGTCAATTATAATCAAATTAATTTTACTCTCTAAGTGCCAATTTAGAGCAATTATCAAGTTTATTCGTTCTTGTAATCAATTTCTTTTCATAGAACGGCTATATTTTTCGTCTTTTTTGTTAAAACACCTTTTATTTAACTTTAAAATACTGCGAGTTAAGATATGTAAATCAAACGTATGTAAATCTGATATAAAAACAATTAACAATTTACTAAATATTATTTTTGTGATTATGTTTTTAAAAATAAAAAATTGCTATAGGATTTTGAACAAAAATTGTTTCGCTTTTTTATTTTTAATTAAATTAAGATTTTCAAGCAACTTATACATGATTAAAATAAATGACAAAAAATTTTGCGGCAGCGCAAAAAAGAAAAAAGGAGCAGTAAAGGTTTTTCGGTGTAATATAGTTCACTGGTATTATTGAAGCCTTTTATTTACATTATGATTTACTATTTCATTTAATAATCAAATGGATATATGTATATATATACAGTCTGTCTTAGTTAATTTTATTTTCATTTGGCCGTTTTACAATCGCATAAAAGTACACAGCTGACGCTCATAAGAAAACCCCGACGACTGTAAGTGTTGAGTATGTTTCATCCTTTACAAGTCATCATCGTGCTGCTGTAGGTCAAAACATTGAGCCGTAAGTGTCTCTTTATTGCGCGTCTCTTCTCTCTCACACACACTCTCTCTATCTATTAATATCGTAAAATATCCATCCGAAAAAATTCATACGTTCGAAGGTCAATGCATATTTTGTATTCAACTATTTCTTGCTCGACTCTCGCGATGCTGCGAGAGCCTAAGTATATGCGAAAAAATGTCTCGGTGTCATATATACGAATGTATTATGTACCTTAATCTTACACGACGTACCTTAATCGTTTCGGTTTCACTATTATAGTAGTTATTTAAAAACGGTATAGTGTATGTATGATGTACAATAATAATCGCATATTATATTGTTTCCATTGACTCGCATTTCGCATGAGCGCACACACAGTTTTCGCATCTCCATTGACTTGACACTCGTTCTCCCTCACAGTTACTTGTAAAAACACAGGAATTATACCATTCTTTTATCTGTCAGCCAGAGCTTTATTCTTTCCTTTAACACTCGCTACATTCTTTTTCGATCAATATAAAGTGTGAAGTACTTGTTATCAATGAATCAATTATGGCATTGAATTAAACAGGGAAAATCGCAAAATCCTTGTTGATTTCAGTCACAAGAATTCATATTATTGTTCGTAGAATAATAAAGTGTAAATTATATAAAAGTATATTACGATTTCACAGATAACAGGAGTACGTCCTCTTTATCCAACTGTCTCGGAGCATAAATTACAATGTTTCCTAAATTCAATCGAAAATCAACGGGTCCTCTCTCTCTCTCTCTCTTTCTCTATACCTTAAAATTTCAATTTTCTGCGTCAATGCAGCAAAACTCGCAAGTATCCGAAAATTTCCTAAATATATTCATCTAACAATCTTTTAATAAAATAATATAATGCTATATATATCGCACGAAATACTCTTTCCGTTTTCTCGATTATAACTCGATTCTTATTACGAGCATATCAAAAAACGAACGGGACTATATTTTATAATATATAATACTTTTTATTTCACGTGACACAGTCAGCTACTAGTTTTCAAATACGAGCTTGATCGGCTTTCACGCTCTATTAAATTTGTTCTTATAATATCAATTATACAGATATCTCGCTCCGAAAAATTTAGTTAGGAAAAAATACTCTACATGATTTTTTTTTCTTCTATATAATTTTTGGCAGTAATTAATAATCGTGCCTATATCGTAACATCGAAAATTCGTCAAGTTGCATTTTATGTTTTTTTTTCTGTGCATGTGTGTTAAAATTTTTTTTTTCTTACGTAGTTTCACTGGACCATTCGATACAATATTCATATTATAGTTTCATCCGACAATTTCTCTCCACGTATGGCATAGTATATAGTTTACGTGAGTTTTGACTACATATTCTCAAAATCGTTTATCATATACCATATTTTTTGTCTGCGTACGTAGATGATAATCAGAAAAGAATTAGGAAAAATGAAATTTTGGAAATTACGCATTTAAATAGCTGAACGAGAGAGCAGTTTAATTTTTAGTGTCGATCGTCTGTTACATTTTCATAGATAAAGTAGTATTCATATATAATATATATATTTGATATATAACGTGAATAGCATAAAGGGTCTCGTATATCGCAGAATTAAAGGAAAAATTCGACAACCTTTTTAAGTGCCTGAACAGAGATATAGAATCACAACAATGTATCTTAAAAACTGTAAATATACGTTTGGCTTCATTGGTTCTACGTCATATCGTTTATTTCATGTAATTTTTATATATAAAATACTAAGCTCCTATTAAGAACGGCGTCGAGTTTTTCCACACACATCATCTCTTTTTTATATAGCTTCTCCACGATTGAGTACACAATCCTTCAATTTTTTTTATCATTTCCTTTTTTTCAATTTCGGAAAATTCATAGAAGTATATAACCTTTGACTATGGACTATAATCGATATATCACACTTATTCGCTAAAGTTACAAGTACAATAAGAATACTCATTTTGTACCTAGTTTGGGGGGTTTCTGCTTGCGCCTGATGCCTGCCGGATTAAATATTTTTCGTCGTCATGTTCTTCGTTTTTCTCTCGATCTCTTTCATAATTGTTAGAAATAATTAAATTGAATTTTTATCTTTTGATTGAAAAAAAATGTGCGGTAGGTATATTTGAAATTTTGATTATAAAAAAAAATTGTGTCTCGTTATTCAAACGAAAGAGAAAGAGCAAAAACGTTGAAAATTTCGATATCGTTACTTTCAGCTTCACTCGTAGGAATTCTATACTCTAGAATCCGGATAAGCCAACTCGTTATATACGCGCTTTTTGCGCGCTTACAAAAGAGCTACAAAGGGTCCCAAATACTGTGTGTCTGTGTAAGTGTAAATGTAAGTTATACTGGCTACCGCATCGTTAACGATCTACGATTTTTTCTAATTTTTTTTTATTTATTTAATTTACTCGTAAATTTTTCGCTTCGTTACAACTAATCACTTAAACAGCATTTATTTTCTTGGTTGAAAAATGGCTCAGCTAAAAATGGCCTCTTAAATCTTTTACATATTATCGACTCTCTGTTTATTATATAAGTATTTTGTGCATCGTCGCGATCAATACAACTGATGATTACTCGTTTGTCTCGATTGTGTATTAGGGCTGCATTTTACAAAAAGGATAAAGTCGTTGAAAATTTCATATAATATTTGTATGTCAATATATACTGTATATATATATAGATATTTAAAAAGCTGCGTAAACACTCGTAATTTGCTTAGAAAGTTTCGAATAGACAACGAAAAATCCTCGAAAATCCTTTGGTGTCACATTGTATTGTCTCAGAAATCTTTGCCCTTTTTGTGATCTTCGCTTCTGTCGGCAGTTTCAAAGATTTCCTTACCTCATATGTAACACGATATTTGCTTCTAATTTTGATTCTGAAATCTCGTCCATATTATATTATTATATTCCGATGTCCTAGAAATACCAATAACGAACGACTAAAACTACGAAAATATAAGGTAAATGAAAGAAATAAAAAGTACTCCACAGATCTTTGGAATGTCATTTTACTAATCAAAAGAAAAGGTAACTTAAACGTAACAAAGGTGCAAATAAATAAATCGCTTGTACTCGCACATTCTTCAAAGAGTTATGTATATGTGATAGAGTTCGCACGAAAGCTCACGATCGCGATCTCTATATATATGATAATGCGTAATAAACATAATAATGAACATCGTCCTTCTATGAATAAATCGAATATCGCGCGCCTTTTACACAGCAAAAATCGCCAGGTTCGCCGAAATCTTTGCGGTCTTAACGGCTAAACGAACGTCTGTTATGTTTTTTTTTCTGTTAGTTCTACCCATATACATGTGTTTACTTGTGTATAATAATACATATTTTTTTTTTCATTCAATGTTACACCTATATAATATCTAATTTTCTCTTTTTATTTAAATAGGCCAGAGTTGTAATTATTTATTGCAGTCTTCAATGTTTCAAAGGTTCTCGAGAGTATCGTGCTCGATCACTTTTCTCTCTTTATTTTGTATCCTCCTATATTTTATTTTTGACTGTGTATTTTGTGTGTCGTGTATTTTAGTTCGCATTTACTCATTCAATGTAATTTTTGCCATTTTTTTTCGTACAAAATCAGTGTACGACAGTCAGTTTTCATTTTTGAGTAGTCATTTTGCATTACGTTCATGCCTATATGCACTTGCAAAAAACGCAAATGATTATTTTAATTTGTTCCTTTTTCGTCTTTATTTCGTTACGTACATGACACCTGCATCCATACGCATATAACATATTACGTAAATTGTTAAAGAGTCACGTTGGTATTTTTTTTATTTCTTGTATTTATGTTTGCTCTTCAAGAGAGACTATACTGATTTCATGTAGAAATAAACTTCTCTTTAAAAAATACTAATAAATCTAATTTGCAATTTTTCTAATAAATGAAGACATTTGTTTTATTTGGCTTTTTCATGATTAAGCGCCAAAATAAATTTTCATAAATGACTTTACTACAATTAATTAAAAATATATATATATTTGAGTCGCAGTATAGCCTCCAGTTGAATTTGTTCCATTTTCAATGAAAAACAAATCACAAAACGGCGCAGCTGCTACAAGGCTGCAATTATCGTTATTTACAGCAAAATTATCTAGTCAACTACGCATATATATATACGTCTATTTCAATAAATTATATAGATTAACTACTATACTCGATACAATTTAAACAACAATGATCTCATTCGACGATTGTAATATTACCGTTAAACTTAATGACTGCACTTTAAACGTAATGAGTAACATACGTCGTAAAGTGGAGCTGCTCGCTGTCTCTCATGTTAATATTTACACATTGCATTATGTAGAAAATAAACGAGATGTAGAAAAAAAAAATTAATATAAAAATCTACGTTACAAACGGCTCAAAATAATATCACAACAGCAGTTAATACTAATTCGCAACTTTGGTTGACACCTTGTTATTTGTAATCGATCGTTTAAAAAAACAATTAATTCGTCAATAGATAAAAATTTCTCATTGATAATAAACAACGCTTCGAGCACTTCTCCGTATCCATTGATAGAAAAATTATCTACATCAAGACTCATTATTTTCAAACATTAATCGATCAAGTCCTTCAGCGTCAAATCAGTCGTGTTTCCATGCGGAATAGGAAGTCCTATAAATGATAAATTCATGGCTCAGTTACAAAGTTAGAAATGTCTCTCCGTTAAAAATTTAGAGAATTTGTCTATCAATGTTTATAATTACTTCGAGATCTCGGGAAAATTGCTCAAAACTTTCCCACAATATTGGAAAACGCCTGTATCATCCTATCATCATCAAAGTAAGCTTGCTCGCATGTGTTCTTCGTTGAGAACAGCTCAATTTTCGTTTAATCTAAATAACAAATATACGTATACATACTCGCTGGAAAGTACAACGGAAAACGCACGATAAACTTCGCATACGTCTTGTTTTACATTTGTGAATATAAATCCTCTACTCGATAAATAGAATATATTCTAGAATAATTTTTAAAAATGAGACGAAAAAACACTACTGCGACTTGGCGCCGCATAACAAAGGAAATTCCACTAGTGACTCGATATACATCTTGTTTTTCTCTTTTTCTTTCATCTTTTTGGCTGAAGAAACAAGATGGGGACGTGAGAACATCTAGTCTTTCTCCCAGAAGTGTATACAAATTCACCCCTTAATAGCTTCTATATATGAATATTTCATTTATTTTTGGCGATAAATTACGACCGGAAACTACGTTTTTTTATTTCTTCTTATTTATACACACTACCACGAACAAAGTTTCTTTTGTGATATATATATCATAACTTTTTTTACACCCCCTCTTATCGTACTACTCTCCGGTGTATCTTTGGCGTGTATCTGAATCATTGTTCACTTATTTTTGTCGCATCTTAGTTTTTACAAAATACTACGTTTTAATACTGCGAGAATTTCGCACTTTTCTCTCACGTCTTTCGGAGTTTTAATGAAACAAAGGATTGCTAGTACAAAACTGATGACGTCAGCTTAATTTTCCGAAAAGATACGTAAAATCTGCCTTCCGGGATGGACTTTTTTTTATACAATGTGAGTATAAAATGTCGTTAGAGTCTCATTCGGTTGAATTCTATGCCATCAATTTCATTATCTATACTGTTAAAAATTAAAACGTTCGATCTTAAAACTGTTAATATAACTAAGCTTATAAAAAGTTAATAGCTCAATGAAATGGCAAACGTTAAGATAGTTGTATGATTTTTTGCAATAAAAAATTGAAACACAGGAAAAAAACTCGACAATCCATTAGAAATATTTGCAAATAAAAAGAACGCATGTAAAAAATCATACAAATTCCCAACCGACTACATAAGTGAAACTTTTAATCCTTGCCTCAAGCAAATCCTTAACAAATCCTCTCGCGAAATTCCTCCAAAATCTAATCAAGCCTCTTTGAAAGTTCCCTCAATTACACGGTGAGAAGCAAACACAGCAAAGCTCGCAACCTCATATTTAATGCGTATGTATAAGTATTATATCAAACGAACAACATCGCAATAATAATCATCTAATTCCAATGTTGCCCGCCTGCACAATTTCCAATAAATTTCCATTAGCACGTATTATCCATACATACTCCACACAGCTATATATAGTATGCAGAATATTTGCTATACGTAAATATACCATATCGAGATTAATAACACCAATTAGATCTGCGTATTTTAATATTTCAATACCAAGTTCGTAAAAAATTTCGATTCATTTTCGAAAATCATCATATATACCTATATATCATCCCGCACTTACATGAGGTCGCACTTGATGAGTTCCCTCTCGCCGTGCAACGAGTAAAACTCTTCTCAGACATTCATCGCGTAATAAACCGGATTCTGGGCGTCGACGATCGGTCCCCCATTGGTGTCGTTCGTAACGAACGAAGCAGCGATACTCGCGGCACTTTGAGTCGTCGTGGCGAGTAGACCAGCGCTGGAAGCAACTGTGGGACAAACGACGTAATCGTGGGATGGAGCACTAGCTGCTCCTTCGGGGACACCTCGTTCGGCTACGCTACAGCTCGAACCGCGCTGGAGACTACCGGTATGATGTTGCTGGGGTGGAAGCTTCGTCGGAGAGGACAATAGTGAGGAGGTGCCGCTGCTGATGCTGCCCGGAATCGAGGAGTTCGCCAGAAGACTCGCACTGCTGAGGAGACCGCTAGTTATCTGGGAAGCTGGAGCACAGCTGGTCTGGGTTTGCATGTCCGAAGAGGAGAGACGACCTGTGGAGATAGATTCGGTTTTTTTAGTAAATTTTACTATTTGTAATAAATTCAATCGTGCTTTTGCTGTAAAATTTATACTGTATATTAATATAATTATGCACCAAATGCGACTTTTAGTAATTTAACTAAATTTATATTTTAGCAATAAAAGTTTTTCCATTAACTATGTCGACGAGATGAGAAGCTTTACATCTCCATCTCGTAGCGATTTGAAGTATTTTTTAGCTAAATCAGAGCAGAGTATAACTATTTAGAAAATCAAAAGTAGCTAATATCGAATAACATATTAATTCTATTCTGTAAGCTGTGAACCATAAGGTATAAAAAAGATAGCTAAAAGATTTTCTTTGTGTATTTTCGTGATATCCTTTCGTGTGTTTTTGACAAATTATTTACAACGCATTACCACATATATAGCACACGAGTACGACGTTAATGAGATAAAAACATATTAATAAAATTGAATAACTTAGGAAAGCGAGAGATTATGGCTTCTTATCCAGAGCCAATAAGCTATATAAGCGACTTTGTGTTAACGCGAGACTCGTATAGACGTAGCACGACTATATAAAATCCGAGGTGTGAGCAGGTCAATTCTTTCTGTTTCTCTCTTTTTCTCTCACTTTTTTTTATCGGATAGTCCGACAGAAATTAGGTTCTGTACGATTGATCGTTGGAAAGAGGAAGCTAGGCTGAGTCGATTAAGTTTTTCTCGGAGTTCGAGCTCTCTACTGTAGGTGAAAAGGAAATTCGATCAACTCGTGTGTGTGTTACACGTGTACAGCAAACCGGATTCGATCGATCATTAAATTTGTCAAAATTTAATCGACATACATGCTACTACCCTACAGTCTAAAATCAAATCAGTAATTCAGCTCGACTATAAAAAAAAGAGATCAAGCCTCCAATTAATCACGTCATCTCCCAAAGCTCCACAAATCACACCCACCCTGTATCTGCATCTGATAAGTGTACGTCGCAGTGGCGGATGAAGGCGGCGGTGGCGGACAGATCGAATACGTCGCTCCCGACAGTGTCTGCACGTAGTTCTGCTGTTGATGTTGCTGTTGTTGCTGCTGCTGCTGCACCTGTTGCTGGACGTGCATCGGATGGACAACGGATCCGTGAGGCAGAGTTTGACTACGAGCTGCTGCTGCTGCAGCTGCTGCCACTTGGAACTCCTCGGTCTGATGGAGGTGAAGGTGAAGCGCTGCACTCGAAGTGGCCTGTGGCAGAGTGTCGAGTGAGAGGGTGAAAAAAAAGAATTAACAAACGTGCACTGCTAAAGTAAACCGGAACTGGGTGAGAGGCTGCTATATAGTATATACAGCCGAGCGCTTTGATCTGTAGAGGAGGGAACTCAATTATAGGACGGCAAATTCGATCGTAATTAACGCCCTCGGTAATGGATGATAATCGATATTAAATTTCTCAAGTGTGTTCCTGCGATTTCTCGTACAATTAACATTACACGGATTGTGAATTATTTTCTTGCAGACGGATTTTCAAATGGCTTGCAGCTGTGTAATGAATTTTGGCAACTTTTATAAACTGAATAACTATTTGAAAATGTAGAACACGTTTTAATGTAAAACTACGCTGGCGAGTTATTCAAACTCTCATTCGAATTATGAGAAATAATAATTCAACATATCACAGCGTAAAATTTTCACTCACCGGTATCGTGGCAGGCCTCACGTAGTATCTGGGCTGCTGCTGCATCTGTTGCTGGGGCTGTTGCTGCTGCTGCTGCTCTATCCTTCCGTTCCTCGGATAAGGATACCTCTCGAGGTGTTCGGCATAATTCGTCGGCGACGAGTGTGGCGGTAGTATCCTCTGAATATTCTGATACGTCGGATCGCTCAGTCCGTTGTAGGGCACGAAGTACATGGTCCTGTAGCACTTGGCACCAGCAGTAGCAGCCGCTGCTGCCGCCGCCGCTGCCGCTGGATTGACCGGTACTACCCCAGCCGAGTAGCCCGTGCTGTACGCCGGAGTTCTATGGTTCCTGGGAAGTGTGCTGTACACCCCAGCAGATGTGACGTCCGCTGCACCTCCAGCAATCCTGAGCATACGAGCTGGGTTCAATAATGTCCCGGTCTGGAGACCGTTGCGCTGAACGTCCTGCTGCTGGGGTAGACTCCTGGGTAACGTGCTCTCGAGGTAGGACAGCGAGGCCGCAGCTACGGGTCTTTGCGTTTGGTCCAGAAGAGCACCACCCTCGGCGATGCTTTGATAGATGTCATTGATTTGTCGCTGCATCGTGTTGATGCGGTTGATGGTGTTGGGGTCCGGGGCGATCTCGTTGGTGTAGGTCACCCTGTAGACGTCCGACGAAGATGACGAGCTGGCCGCGAGCTCGTCCTCGTGGGGCACGTTAGCCGCTGAGGAGGGAACACCTGCTCCGGAGAAACCGAGTCTACAGGCCTCGGGAAGAGAATTGGCGGCTGCACTGCGGGTACGTAGTTGACGGACGATCTCGTTGGTGGTCTCGAACTGGGCCTTGATACCCCGGACCGATGGGCGTCGGTTGAACCCGTAGTCGTTGAGCTCGTCGTCGTCGTCATCGTCGTCGGCGTTGTTGAGGTTGATCACGTTCTTCGGGATCTCGATGCTCAGGGCGTTCGAGTCGTTCTTCTGCTGTTGCTGCTGCTGTTGATGCTGCTGTTGCTGGTCGTCGATGTCGTAGCGGCGTTTGATTCGCTCCGTTCGAGACTTGTCCTGCTCGACGAAGGCCAAGAGCTCGTCCGTTGGATCGCCACCGAAAGCGTCCATTGACGGACCGGAAGAGGTGGGTGTTCCTCGGGTTACGTCCGGAGGCGCCGGAATGCCGTCGTTCAGCGCGTCCTCGATGTCCTCCAGGCTGTAGGAGGACTCGGAGTAGATCGAGTTCCGGTCGGTCGAGTTCATCTTTGCCGGCATCCTTTGTACAAGTATACACAAGAAAAAGTTAATAAAAGTTCTGTAAATAAAGAGAAAAAGAAAGCTATGAATGCATTCGTACCTGTAGTAATCCTCACGACCGTCAACGCCACTGGCAGAAACGCAGGAGAGCGGTGCAAGGCTAGCCAGGAACTGTTTCCTGGCCTCGTTGTTAACTTTAGCACCTGACGGTGGTTTCATGTTCATCGCGTGCTTACCCCCAAGACCAATATCCGGCAGATTCAACTCCTGCCCACTGTTATTACTACTGCTGCTGCTGCTCTTCTTCTGTCCAAACAAGTCCGTGATCTTCCTGTACGCCAGGTTACTCGAATGATGATGATGATGATGCGACTGGACGACATGACTGCTTTTAGGTCTCTCTTCACCAGACGGTGAGGTCCTCACGGGTAACTGGTGCGCCTGATCGTCGTTACCCTCACCGATCGACCTGCCCATAAGACCGTTCATAAGTGCATTACTGCCGTTGTTGTTATTGTTGTTGTTGATGTTCTGGGCGTTGATCCTCCCGGTATTATTGTTCTCGGAGGCACTGCTGTCGGCTGTGTCCTCGTCCTCGTCGACGCAGGTCAGCTGTCGGATGCGTTCCTCCAAGGTCAGGTCCTTACTGCGCAGGTTCTTCTTCCTGAGGGTACCACCACCTCCGCTACCAGCTTCGTACTTGCAGATCAGGCTACGTCTCAGGGCGTTTCTCTCGATGGTGCGTTTGATGGACGAGTCGCTCTCGGACGAGTCGGATCGACTGCCGGCACCGATTTTCGAGCGCTGCTTCACCGCGTCGAACAACCGGAGACTCTCCTGGGTGATGAGGAACTGCTGGCTGTCGACGGAGTCGTCCAGCGCTGAGTCTTCTAAATCCGTGGAGACGCTCTTGACTGGAGCCGGTGGTGGAGAGATGAATCTTGGATCGGGAAACAGCTGGCGAACGGCAGAGTTTGGCTTGAGACTGTTGGAGACGAGGGATGAAACACTGCCCAGTTTGAAAGCTAGAGACAGCTCCGTCGGTTTTTCTTGGGGATGGTTGCTGCTGTCGTCAGATTTGACGAGACTAGTTTCACCGTTGGGAGTCGAGTTCTTGTCGAAGGAGTCGATCGATTTTTGGTGGTCTTGGTGCGTGCTGCTGTCCGCCTCGTCGATGGTCGCACGTGTGGATGTTTCTTCTTCGCTGATCTCACGGACGATTCGACGCTCCGTTACCGTCGTCATCGTGATCGTCTCCACGAGGTATCGCTGCTGTACATCTGAAACTAATATTGCGAAAACGGTTTAGATTAATAATTGAAGACACGTGAAAGACGATGTATTATATACGAGGTAAGTAGAAGCAATCGAATCTGGTCAGACGGTATAAATTTGGCGACGGCAATTTGCGTAAAACTAAAATAGTCGTTATAGAAAACGAAATTTCACGCTCAAAGCAACTGCGTCAAAAGAGAGACACGTTCAGGCGACCTAAGCGTCTCTCGCGTCGATCAAAGTTTTCAGTTCCACAACCCCATCCAAGAACAAACAAATTTCCAAAAGCCCGGAGGACGTTGCATCAGCTTCGAAAGTGGAAACTCGCGCCATCAGCTCGTTCGAGCGAAATTTCGAGACCCGTATTATTTGCATCAAGATATATATATACACTGAAGGGAAGGAAGCCTGATTGGCGCCTTTGTTCGATCTCTCTTTCTTCTTCTTTTTCACAACGTTTTAGGTACAAAGTTTAACAATCGCCCGGAGATTTTCGAGCTCTGAAACCCTATAAATTTCGAGTCATTTTTCTCGATACTATATACTATACACTCGAGCGAAGAATAGAGTCTAATACTCCGGAATGATTTTTTTTTATTCGTCGCTCAGAGAGAGAGAGAGAGAGATAACAGCCTCTTAAAAGCTTTTGCAATATTCTCAGCTGCTGCAGTCTATTTTCCGAGACACAGCGGAATAAAATACAAAGCGAAAGTAGCGGCATTTACCTGGAAAACCGCGCGCGATGGATCTAAAATCCTTCGGCGAACTTTTCTCCGTCTATCTCTCTCTCTAGTGAAATGTTCGTTTCATTCATGGAAGAGAGTTTCTGTAGACTCCGGGGGAAGAAAAATTTAGTAGGAGTTCCGCGATTATGTCAGTTGTTTGAAAGAGGCGGAAGAGTTAGAGCGGAATTCGAGGCATAGTTCGCTGATGGAAGTGAAGCTTAATTAATTTTCCGAAAATTTTATTTTGAGAGTGCGATATACTTATTTTTTTCCAGCAGTCAACCGAATGCGAATATCGATCCTTCCTATATAAAGCAATTTTTTTTATCCGCATACTCGAAATAAAAGTTTCTAAAAATTTCACAGCGCCCGATAAATTCGCGCGACAGTAGAAAAAATTCACCAACGCGCATATGATAAAACACCGAGCAATAATACAAGTATTTATAAAAGAAAACCTACTGCCGAGAGATCGAGATGTCATACGGGCTCGTCGTTGTGTCTGAGTATATATGCATTCCTCGCAAGTATGCACGCGCGGAAAGAAACCCGAGCGGCTGTTATGAAACGGGGACTCGGATGATCGCGTGTGTGCATGCGCGCTGATGGGAAAAGAAGAAGAAGAAGAAGAAGGTATATGGTACCTGGCGTCGTCTGCTGAGCCTGATCGATAGTTGGTTGGAGGACGTTACCAGCCTCTTCGGAACTCGACTGATCCTGCGATGTGCTACGCTGCAGTTGGACATTTTTCGAGTCGTCCTGTCGGTGAGAGAGACTCGAGGTGGCTGCGGTATTAGAGACATCCTCGCTGCTGCAGTTTGCGTTCGCAGCTTCTGGAATTACAGAGTAGAGGGTTTAGTTGTCGGCTTGACTTGTTGTGTGTGAAAGATTGCTGGATTTTGGGGGTTGCCTTTGTAACGTGTGATTTTGGTAAGGGGAGCTTTTTGATTTCGTGAACTTTGGGAGTGTTTGAGAAAATATTTTTGCAGATTTTATTAAATTAAAAGGGAACATTTTTAGAACGTTTTGTATATACAAACACACGAGTGTAACGCGATCGCAGCGGTATTTCGAAGGAATGTGCTGGGTTTCAGCGGGAAATGTGTAATTATGTTAAGCCTGCATGAAGTCATATGCTAAAATATAACAGCATGTTGTCCTCTCCGGCGATGTAATAATCATAATTGGGTTATATGCCTTTATGATGGCCTGAATATATAGCTACGCTATTCAAATAATTCAGCCTGAAATTCATGTACTCGCGAATAATTACTTAACGAGATGCACACAACACGATTTATCCTCGACGATATAATTTACGATTCGCAGTGAATTATTATTTTCAATTTTCCAAAAGATACGCTTATTATTCGAATCAAGAAACGACAAACTTTTCCGACATCTTCGCATGAATAAACGAGATTCGGCTTGCCATACCTACGTCAGAAAAGCACCTCTCGGTGAGTTTCATAAAAACCTATATATACATACATGAGCCGCGAGTAGATGTATATGATACTTTCCCCGCACGTCCGTGTGTCTGACCAGACGCGGCCATTTTCCACTTTAATATACACAGATTTATTTGCCTCCGTGAGTCGAATCCGCAGCTTTTATACGAGCTTCCACAAATCATTCCTTTAAGCTACATTATACCGGGACAAAATATCTTGCGTAAAAGTGTCGCGTTTCGTTTCAGCGTATAACTATTCAGAAACGCCAAATAACAATATAATAATAATAACAACTTGTTGCGGTAGTCCACACACACACACATATTACGTATTCCGTCAACGCTTCAGTTACTCGCTAAAGTGCATCAGAGAAGTATATATAAGACGTCAGCGAGAAAAATGTCCGCGTTCGAATTTCCCGCGAAATTTGCGACGACGTTACAAAGTTTGGCTATGTCCTAAACGCGATTTTTCGCTCTCTATCCCTTACGAAGTTTGGCCTACTTTAACTTTGCCGACGAAAGAGGGAAAAATTAATTCCAACATGTCAAGAAGTTAGAATTTCATGCTGACTTCCATATAGAGGATGAGAGGATATAGAGGAAGAGAGAGAGCCTTGGATCTTCCTTATCGAATTGGAAATGCCTGCAAAAATACGATATGAATTCCGCTTTATCTAGTCGACGACGTATAATATATACTCTATATCCTTGGGACTAGAATCGTATATATATAAAGTTAATCCTTTGACCTTTTTTCTATGATTAGATTTTTTTCTATACTGCTGTATGAGATTGTTGATTCTGGAAGTTCTTAATTGAGCTCGAAAAAGAAATTTTCAGGATGCGCGCACACGATGCATTATTATGATTAATACACTTCGTTTTTATACCATACCGGCTATATGTGTACGGCTTTAATAATACGACGTGTCACGGGGTCACAGTGTGTGTGTGTTTTTTTAAATTAGAACAAATATAAGCGTAAAAACTAGAGCAGCTTCCTGCTCCAGCTTCCATTAGCTAATTCATCGTGCGAGAGTTATAACTCTCACGAAAATACAAGTTTTCGTGGCTGCATCACTGTACAAATTGAAGATAAGCTCTCACCGCGAAATCAAATTATGAAAGCACGCGTATATTATAAAGTACACACACACTGTTGCACTGCAGATAATCAGTATAAAATCCGTCCCCCAAAAAAGCAGCGCAACCGCAATTCACAAGTCTCTCCCCGATATAAACGACTCCATAAATCACGGTTAAATCGACAACCTCCACTGCAGTACATTCACGTCTCCTATATAATACACGATACACACACACAGGAGAGTAAACGCCTCGCAGTAATCTGACGCCGAAGTAGGTTACATTCTCGCGCGAATTCTGCAGCGCACTATATGCTCTTCTGTCACAACATCGCAGAAGAAACAACAACAGCACTATACTGCAGCCAGGAGCTATATACGTACGACTCTTTTCGCGCTTCGTCCTGTACTTGATGCTCGCCTCCGATTTCATGCCGACTGACGGAATGACAGCTGGATTCGTTCCATCGTGTGCTTACTCTATACTGTTGCTGTTATACTATATATTGCGTCCTATACTCTTGTTCTTATCAGAGAAAGAGACAGACGGAGGGAGAGAGAGAGAGAAGAGGCGGTTATCGTTATCAAGCAGCGATGCGGTTTATCGGAGTAGCCGAGCGGAGCGAGGACAGGTATATAAAGATACATATATATGTGGTGGAGTTGATGGGAAAAGGTGTTTGAATATGCGGGTTGGTTGGTATAATGGAAATTTCACGGTGACTGATTTTTCGGTGTTTGTTATAAGTGCTGGGACAGTCGTAAGTGCGGCTAAATGGATTTTCGCTGTTTTTGGGGATTTAATTGAGCTGTTACTTTGCTGCTGATGGAGTTTGAAATTAAATAAATAATTATTTAAAGTAATTAAAGTGCAGGAAAAATTGCGTTGATCAGAAGATTTTATTTCGGTGACAAAAATTATTCGAACTGTATTATCGCGCGCTTTTTCGGGGAAGGAAAAGAATAACGATAATTTAAAGCAGATTCCCAACGGATATTCATCCACGTGAAATACGCTTCTGCATGACTGTATATAGGTATAACATACTGTATATGTATAGCCCCAGAGGTTATACGAACTAGAGTTCTATCACTTCTCTAGCCCTGGGCAATTTCCCTTATGCCGTCGTACTGCGTACCTATATACGTATACTCTATCTCTAGAAATTGACTTTCACATCAGGTCAAAGGGCGGGAATTCGTGCTTCTGTTGCATAATATAAGAATCTTCGAAACTCGATAATTTACCCAGTTTTCTAGTCTATTGGAAAATCGATTGTTGATTTGTAACAGACGTTTCTTAGACGGAAAAATGTAGTTAATAATGATGGAACACGCTGATAGTTTCAATATTTCGTGATCTGCTATGTGCAGACTGTATCACAGAATTTTAGGAGGGAATCGAGCAAAGCAATAACCGACTGCTCTGATAAATGAAATTTCCGTTGTGTTAGTATAAACAAATAGCATCTATCGAATAAATTATCAAAATTTAAACTGGGACGATATCGGGTCTTACATTCCATATAGACATAAAAAGCATCTTGATAGAATAAGCTGCATAATATATATATAATATTTAATGTTAAATCGGAGTGCTACGCCATCTCAATTGTATTCATTAGTTTTTGCTTCAAAATAAGTAGTAAACATATCGACGCCTGAGAGGGAGAAAGACCTATCTCGCGCGCGGCTTGAAGAAAGACCTATCTCGGGCGCGGC
>UCOJ01001670.1:0-24045 GCA_900474305.1 Cecidostiba fungosa
ACAGAAATAATGGCTATAGGACTGGTCTGATTGGCCACACGAGCGACCAATCACAAAACGAATAGGACTGCTTCAAGATGGAGCGATCGAAACTTTCAGATAGGATTAATGCTTATTCATTAAAATGAACAATTAAATCCAAACAAGCTTTTTTTAATCACATTTTAAAATCTGTCGCGTACTCTACTCCGCGGTCTCTAATTCATTTCGCGAGCAAATCGTCGAAATTGGTTAGAGCAACTATTTCACAGCAGCGCGTCTCGATCGTTTAATCAATTTCAATGCATCACGATTTTTATCAAAGATAAAAATTCCCCTCACTCTGTGCTATATACACTGACATTTTTCGATGTCACTATGAAATTCTTCCTTTTTCCTCTTCTCTCTCTCTCTCTCCCTTCGGATAAATCCAGGCGATTGGAACACGATGACGGACAGACCGATATCTTATCAATTTTTCATTAATATTTCCCGAATTGACGCTATCACCTCACCGACGTCGGCGATATTCATTACGCTCGTCCTCGTGTATATCTATATGTGTCTGTCCTACATGCGTTCATCGCTCGCGAAACTGGACAGATAAAAAGTGCGGCTTTCAGCTATATAAATATACGAACGATGATAAGTGTCCGTGTGATCGATGAAGGGATACATTTTTCTTTGACGAATAAATGAATGTATACATGTTTCTGCTAAATTATCTCCAAATGAGCATCAGATCGTCGCCTACACTTTTTCGCTTTGACTTATACATATCATAATCGCGAGTTTAGTTACATTCGACAAATTTTTCTTCGAGAAATATAGACACTCAATTCAAATGTCCAATTTCACTCCGTGTCCTCCTCCGCGCGATTGTTCATCACTTCCGATTTGTTTTTCTTCACTCGAATCCTCAGTCATTTTCCCCGTTCTTATATGTGCCCTACTCTCATCGTTTTATTCGTCCGGTCTCTCTATTTCTCATCCGCCTTCCTACAACCGTCTCTATATATAGTATATATATATATAGACCTATTCCTCGTCCGCAATTTGCTGCAGTTTCGTGACAGCCGTTCGATAGCAGTTAGAGAGATCGATTGGTTCGGTTATCTCTCGGCGGGGCGCTATCCTAGAAAAATAGAGAGCATTAGGTAAACGACGAACGAGTCTCTCTCTCCTCTTCCGCCGTTCGAGAGTAACGAACGGATACGATCGTGGACGCTTTCGTCGGCTCGACGAGGAATTGCCGAAAAATGGTCGCGCGCCGCTGGAAAAAAAGAGGAAGAGAGCTTGCAGTGGCAGGAGGAAAAAAGCTCTCTTATTGCTGGGTGGTTTGCGTAGGTACTTTCGCGCTCGTTGCAGCCGGTGTAAACGGCATTGCAGATGGAATGCGGAAAAGAGCTGCGAAGCTCTCTTGCGTCGATTACCCTGTTTAGCTTATACTCTTTAAAGATATATATGTTTTTTGGTAATATACTTATAGAATATTTATTTCTATGAGCTTGACGCTATTACAGCTATAATATTGTCTCGAAATCTCGACTCTTTAACAATCACTTCTTCAAATATTTATCAACAGATGCGATTTAAAAAAAAAAAAAATGAACAGCTCGGATTTAAACTCACCGTATGCTCCGAGTGATGCTACCGGTGTGATGTATGCGAATGAACTCGTTACTGGTGGTGGCGACGTGAAAGTACGACTGCTTCTCGTTGACGAAGAACGTGTCCGGCACCCAGATGTTCTTGATGAACTCCGAGCCGACGCTCAGTATCTCGACGCCGGGTCGCTTTTTGAAAGCCAGTCGCGGATCCGTCCAGAATTGCCGGAAGTAAAAATCCAGCGTGAAGTCCTGTTGCCGTGATCACCGTTGAGATGTGCAAGAATAAAGGATTTTGCATTAGTTTAAAAACGGTCGAGAGCTTTCGAGCTTTTTCTAGGGACGGCTCTTCGAGACATTGAGCTTTTCTTTGAATTGAAAATTGGTATGTGTGTTTGTGATTCAGAAACTAGTTATGTTTTTTTAAGATTATAAGTATATCACCGGATAAATAGACAATCAATGAAAGTATGTCTCGAAAAGCTCGTCACAACTCCACTATTTTACATCAGTCTCTCCCTCGCATTCGCACTCTCGATTAGCCAGACAATTTTTTCCAGTCGTTCTCCAGTCACACTTATATACATGGCGAGTGTGTATCGTCGACGCCGAGGCTGCACTAGTCGAAGGCCAAGTGGTTACGACCGAGCACGGTCAGACCACTCGACGGCTGCATCGAGTGGCTGTTGTCATCGTAGCTGTCAAGCATCGTACAACTCTTTTTTTTCCTCTCTCTTCTTGTCTCGTATACAAAGGAACGGAGTCGACGATACACATACACCCTCGTATACAGTTATTATTATATATACACTCAAGTTTATAGGAATTGTTACAGGAATTCCTTTGATGTTACTTTGGGTCGTTGCTTTTTGCTTTCTTAGGCTTGGTATTTTTTTTTTTTTAAAGCTAATGTTCTCTCATTGCAGGGAGAGTTTATCTGTTCTCTTTTGCGAGAGTTGAAAATAGAAGAAGGAGAAGAAAAATAAAACAAAGCGTCCGTTCGTTATAAGTGGACGATTGTATGAGGCATAATAACCGAGCGACAAACATATAATAGAAATTACGAGGATTTCGGTAAGTGTGTTTTTGCTTGCCAAGGAAATTAAATACAGACAAAGAAAGATGTACAACTGCTTGAAGCTGAAGCACTCGATGATTCGATTGATTCGTGTGTAATTCGCTAAGAAAACCTGATGCTTTAAATACTTGGAAAAGCTCAAAAATCCCTTCCTGATTCCACGTTCCATCTAAAAATCACCGACAAACTTAATTGGAAATAAAAGCTCGCACCGCGAATTTTGCGACAAGCAGCGCAAGGCGCAGAGCCCCTTAAACGCGCGAGCAAAGCCGATTTTACGTTCCTCCTCGAGAGATTCGTTATAATAGCGCGCGTGCGCGCGAGGAAAGCTCTCTGAGCTTGCATGATATATATAAAGCGAAGCCGTTCGATACTAATTCTTACGACTTCTTTCACCGACCCTCGAGGTAATTTTTTTTTTCTCGAAACGATGGAAAGAAAACTGGAGCACTACGGTAACTTTGCGGTTAACTAAAAAAATATTTTATATTCTATACGAAAAAAAAGAACGATCGCGGCTAGTCGAAAGGTTAGATTGAATACCTGAAAAGCTTGCGAAAAGCCTTGCGCGTAAAGCTCGTGGACATAGAATAGCGTACAGCAGTAGCAAAAGAAGAGGCAAGAAGAACGTCATGGAGAGCAAGAGAAAGCCTTGGAAGACGACGTCGACGACGACGGGTCGCAATTATAAAGAGGCCGAGACGACGAGACTCAAAGGAGGAAAATAAAGCTCGACGTTACGAGCTCTACGTGCTCGCTTAAGGCGCTTCGAGCTTATCGGTGCGATGCTCCGCGTGATTTGCGAGCTGCGCGAACTTGAATTTTTAAAAAATCTCTCCTTCCTTCCCTTTATACGTCCGTGACCCGAGCCAAGTATAAGGCCTCCTTTTTCGTCAAGTCTCCGAGAAAATCGGGGCTATATGGTTTTATTGTTATCCCGGGAGAGCTTGCGCTCCTCTTTTCTTCCTCGGAGATGTTATCGCGATTGGTAGAGATAAATTTCGAGTTTAACCGAGCTTGCGATTAAAAAATTAAAAGCTGCACGAGATTCGAAAAAATAAATAAAAGCTCCTCGTGTGTACTAATGGAAAAAGCTCTCGTAACTCGAACGAAAAGCACACGGACGGACCCTACTCGCAAGCTTATAAGTTGCTAGGGGGTCGCGGGGGCGTACGTATAAAAAATGACCCCATCAATCTCTCGCTCTCTCTCTCGGTCTCGGGAGCGAGCCAACGAACTTTACGAATCAATCGTCCCGAATCGAGTGCTGCAGCCCAAGTTTTTCTGCGCGCAACCCGCGCATATATATACACACACATATATATATATATATATATATATATATATATATCCACGGAAAATGTATGCACAAAAGCATATGGTTATAATAGAACACACGAAGATATATATAATATAAACGAAACAAACAACAGTGTACGATATATATAAAGAGAAAAAGAAATAATAAGAAAATAGAATAATATATGAGAGAACCAAAGCTCGGCTAACGCATTTAGCGAGTGTATACAGACGTACATCTATATACTTGGCCGTAAAGTTTCGTCTATGGATTTTCGGCCGAAGCTCAGAGTATACAACACGAAGCGAAGTAAGTATACACCATCAGCATTTCAATTTCAAGCGAATCTTTTATTCAATTCGTCTCTCAATCAAACAACTAATAATCCGAGCGCAAGCTCGTGTATAACATTGATTTCCTCTCTCTCGTGCGATCAATTAGCAAAAGATTTTCTACCCTCCAAAATCACGTGCTTATATACGTATATCTGTATACATTTCGTTATACTTGCTTCGCTCCGCGTGAAAAACAGGGCGTATCCCGTGTGTAGCATATTTTTCCTTCCCTCTCAAACCTTATACAAGGGGGGCTCGAGCCGTCTCTGAAGCTCGGAGAAGGGAGCCTGATGGTAATTCTGTATATGTGTGTATGTGCACGAGGAAGAGAAGGACGAGGAGCAAGGGCGAGAAAAAAAAATATATATATACACGGGGGGGAGGAAATGCGAAAAACTCGCGTATAATACTCGGGTTTCTGATCCCAATGTCGCTGTGTTTTGTGGGGATGGATATATATAGATATACAGTCTATGTGTGTGAGTTTATATATAGACATGGTCGTATTCACTATGTTTTGATCCCGTTATTTTCTTTTTCTTCTCTGTTGTTGCGTTTGGAGGTCGACGAGGGTCGTGTGTGTGTATGTGTGTATGTGTGTGTGAGGGTTCTCCGCAGTGTTATATCGTATACGAAATATTCATGCAGCATGCTCCGGCAAACAGACAGACTGACTCTCGTGCACCATGCCTCCAGGGTAAGTGTACCTTGTGCTTATATGTGTGCTTTGAGAGGAATGTAAGTAATACTGTCTGTGAGTAGATATATATGGAGATGGACATGTATATAATGTGTGCGTAACACGCAAAATTGTCATTTTTGTATAATAGATAAGGTATATATGTTGCTTCTTGCCAATATTTCTGATGGAAGAATCTTTATTTGCTATATGTATGTATGGGATAACTCTGCGAGTGGACTAAAGCTACACTCAGGAAAATCATCAGCTATGTATTTTTTAGAGATGATATTTGTAGTGTAGATTTACGTTCACTCGGAGAAATTCGCGTTCATCGTATTAGGGAACGTCCACAGACTTTCTTACAGTATAAAAGATGTATAGTAAAGAGACACAAGAGAAAAAAACGAAAAATAATACACTAAACTATATGTATCACTAAGTAAACCACAGACGATCGGCCCACATAAGGCTAATGCAGTAGCTAATCGGAATACAGACTGCTCCAGTGATGCCAGAGTTGCACATCAAGCTTGATATGACTAGTCATCCCTTTGAGGCCGATGGCATACACATCACACTATCTCTCTTCAGTTCGTCACGCATATAGATACATGCATATTAAGCTGCGCATATATGTACGCGCGACGGACTTTGCCAGAGAGTTTCGGGACTTTAATGCGTGCTTTAATATGTGTGGATGTATACACCGGATGTCAACAGCTGTAGCTGCCTGGCACAGCAGAGTAGTCTCTGCTGTGATGCGGCTGCAGACAGATATGTTTCGCAAACTCTAGTGCGTATACATATAAAGATATAGGTATATACTATACATGTACGTGGAAACTTGTATGTGTATTAGGAGAGCAGTGGAGAATGAAATTGTTAAGCTTGCAAGCTCCTTTTTGTAATCGCGAAAGATGTTTGTTTATAAGGAAAGGTATTATTGAAAGTATTTTGTGTTTAGAAGTTTAAATTATGTATAGCTACAGCTGTCGACATCTGCACTAAAGAGGAAACAGTCCTAATTGCATTCAGCATTCGATGTGAAAGTGAAAATTCTTATCTAAATATAGAAGATTTCTCGACTAGTATGTCATACGGTAATTGCTCTGACTATATATTATTATAAAGTAGAGTATATATAATATGTATGTAGGTGAGTATTTATAAGTATACATCTATGTATATATAGAGAGCGGGATAAGAGTTGCGCATGCGGTGAAATCCTATATATACGATGCCTCTATACTCTTTTACGATCCCGCGGAAGTCGCTGCAGTCGACATCCCGGAGATTCATCCTCTGAATAAAGCATTCGACCGCAGCGACGCGGATGATAAAGTCGCGGCGATGCAGCTGCCGAGAAGACTTATATATATAGGTGAAAAATCTCCGGGACTCACTGAAGAGCTTCTCTCCCTCTCTCGAGCCCAAATCGCTTTCGGTTTGTTAGCTCGAGTGTTGAAAGTCGACGTGGTATTATTCATTCTTTTTATTTAAATGATATACGTGGTATATACCAATTCGATTATTTCTTGTATCTAATAACCTCACTCCAAAAAGGTACACACACGCAACGTTGTGATAATTCATTTTTCCATATACCCATACAAATCATACCTTTTTTTCCAATCCCGTTTATACAGGTACCTCAAAAGAACATCATAGCGCACGCAAAAAAGCTCCAGCCGCACGAAATTCCGAGAGTGAAAGCTATATACTGCAGTATATAGTGCGGCTCGAGCGGAAAATCGCGTGTGCATATGTGTGTATCGGAGCGCCAGCGCTTCGTCAACGTCATCTTATATATAGTGTATATGTGAAAAGAGCCTCCTCTCGCGTGTTTACGCGTGTATTTCCTCAAGGAAGCCGGATTTTTTTCTTATTTCTCGAGAGAGGAACGTTTATTTGACGGCTGCTGATAGAGCGTTTCGTCGGCTATATATATTGCGAGACGAACTTTTTGCGTATACGTGCGACACACGTTATTTGTTTATTAATATCTTACACGCGTATAATGTCAAGTAGATCAAATCGAGTATAGTCAGACACACGAAGAATATAGTCCCTAACCCAAAATCGACGAAGTACTATCTCACCGGCGAAAAAAGGAACGAAGACGAAGAGACCCGAAATCTCGCGGTCGATGCTACCGTACACACATACACAGGTGGCGGACGACGAGAACAAAGCCCTCTTATAGTCGTCTCGTGTCTCCCTTCCAAAGTCTCTCTTCCTTTTTATCTCTCCACATCCTCGAGGTCCGTCCCCGGCGACCTTTTTGTCCAGGACTTAAGCTGGAGACCCGACGCAGAGAGTTAAATGTCCCGCGCGTGCATCCCACTTTTCGCTCTTGTATGTCCTTGCTCTTGTGGATGAAGATTCTCTTGTGTCCGCAAGCTCGGTCCTACTTGTGTTCTGGCCTCTTGGTTCATTGTTCGCAGCTTTTTCCGATACGCTAGGTTGAGTACGATTTTTGAGGACTGTGTCGAGTTTGATGAAAAAAATATTCTCATAATAAACAAATCAAAGAGTCGATAGTAAGACAGAATTACGGAGAGCCACAAATTACAAAAAAGCTCCCTCGTGTATATTTCGTGTATTTTTTTTCTCTCCTCTCTACCACCATCCAGTATATCGCAGCAGGTCTCGTTCTCCGAAACACAAAGGGAGAGCGGTAGACGCAACGAGCTTATATATAACGTGTGTCCTTGAGCCATGATCTCCCGCGATTAAGCTCGCGCGTGCTTTTTTTGTTACTATACATCAAGGCGAGCGCAAGTTTCTTATTTCGAGGGAATTTTTTTCTTCGAGTTTACCGAGCGATATAACGAGCGCTAGAAGTATGTTTGACGTTGTCCTTATTATAGACGGAAGCGATTTCCCTTTGACATTTATATGGTCATCGGAGCTTTTTTCTTCTTTGTTGATACATGAGTTGAGATTTTGATAGATCGTACGCATACCAATCTCTCACTATATCCTGAAACGATCAGACAACAACGCTGTTGAATAAAGCGTGAATTCGAGTTATTAAACGTTGCGAGTACCCCTTGAGGTATATACTCAACTCTGAGAAAAGACCGCGTGATTTTTATATATACGAGGGTGCGCAGCTGTGCTCATTGTCCGGGAGAATTAATAATTCGCGGTCGACAAAAAAAAAACAAGGTTTTATTGCCTTTGTCTTCAAACCGCGTGTCCGTCTATTTATTCATGAAGCCGAGAGCTTTAAGAGGTCAACCCGGTGAAAAAAGCTCTGAGCTTATATATATACTCGCCCGATTATTGTAAATTTTCCCTGGTGCTATACATAGATTTTCAAAGGTATAACTTTTTTGTTTACTCACACGTATCTTCGAGTATCTACACACCGAATCCGTATACATAAATTATTCCAAGTCCAACTCAGCAAAAAAGCTCTCGCATCACGAACTCTCTTCAATCGCCGTATATATACACGTTTAATTCATCGACTACTGCAGAGGAAAGAAGGAAAAAAAAACTGCTCGACGTGTTTCCCTTTGACGTCAGTAGTGTATAGCGACTACTCTTATATACCCTTTACAAACTAAGCATATCAACGTGAAAATAACATGTGAGTTTGCACATAGACACACACGTGGAGCCCGCATCGAGAGACGCGAAATTCAAAGACCGAGACAAGCGGGGACACGTATACACAACATAACTTGCGCGACCCTCGACATCCGGAGCAGACACCCACACGTACATATACGACGTTCGTTGTCCTCGACAGAGAGACGGTAGAGGTCCTGCAAGTAATGTCTCTCTTCGTTGCGATACTTCAGCCACTGCGAAGTTACTGGCTATACGACGAGTGTATATATATACACACACAGCTATAGTGTACTTGAGTCTAAGCTATTGTCGAAGAATTTTCGGGCGGAAAAGCCGAGAGCTATTTTCTGATTTCTTAGGTATATATATATTTTTGTAAACAACTTGAAATGCTATCCGCTGCATTATTATGTAAATCGACGAACTCGTTGCGATAGATAAGTATCCCAATTTGCGCATTACATAAGCCGCGTACGTCGTCGACGACTCGCATTGAAATCCCCGCAGCTGTATATAGTATATAGCAAAGAGCCTCCTGACGATTACAGTAACTACACACACACACACACACACAGCCCACCCCCGCGCGGAGGAAACTACCGTCTCCGGCGCGTCTCCGAGACTAACGAGCGCGAAATTTTCTCTGTTTAGCGACTAATGAGTTATAGCGTTAACGAGTTCGCGAAAATTGCATCGCATGTGTGCAGATGCAACTATATAAGCTTCTCTCTCATATATATACAGTTACGTAGGGGCGTGTGTTTGCATACATGAGGTACGTCCTCGCGAACTTTTTTTCTCTCTATCTGTGTCTTTTTTGAAGAGCAGCTCTGCAGAGGAGACGGATTGGAGGTCAAGGACTGTTTGCGACTGCCTGTCCTACTGCACAGGAGTGTGCGTAATTAGAATGTAGAGAGCATTGAATGCCTAAGTTTCTGATGACGGGGGGGAGGCATTATGTATGCGACGTTTTCTTCTTTTTTAGTTTCTAACGACGTAATTAGAGACGGTGGATATATAATTAAAGACAACGTGAATTTGTTATCTTCAGCTTTGAAGATACTTGGAATAGTTTCTCTATCAATAATAAACGCCGATGGAATTTACAGCTTCGACCGAAGGAGTAACTCTTCTCTCGCGCCTCCCATAAAACGAGACCCCCAATTATTAAAGCAAAGGCCGTATCAGTCGTAAATCAAGCTTCCGATCTCGTGCTTTTCCCTCATTGTGTCGGTTGAAAAATTCGCTGCGAAAAATTCATCGACCGCCGACTATATCACGCGTTGCTCTTAAATCACGCGGATAATATATAAGACGGCCTCCATAAACTGAGGTATATAGTATAGGCCTGCATTAACGCTGTTTTTACTCGAGCCGAAGATTAAATTTTCAATACAAACGCGGTTCTCCGCAAAAAGCCGAGACAAGCCAAATACCATATATAGGAGATCTCGCTTAACAGTCCTCGCGAAAGCCGTTGAGCCCTTTCTCTCTCTCTCTCGGCCTATTGCTGCATCAGGCATGTCTGAGCCATAACTCAGACCGCGTCCTCATCCTCGTCGTCGTGCTGCAGAGTCATAGGGGTCCAGGGGGTCATCGCTTGGCCCGCTTGGCGCTACTCCAGCTGCGCACTGCGGCCCTGTCGCGCAAGCTGCCGGGAAAGCTCGAGAGAAGAGTAAGAGCGAAGGAGAGGCCGTGTATTATCATATTCCCTTGGATGGTCCGCGCGTTTTCCTTATTCTTCTTCTTCTTCTTCTTCTTTTCTGGAAAGGGGCTTTTTCTAGCTTTCTCCTGTGTGTGGCGAGAGCTATAATACTGCAGTTTCTCCTTTTGGACTTGATTCGATCTTCTGAGCTACTGCGAGATGTTTTTGTTTTGAAAGCTCGGACGTGAGCTTTTTGAATAACAAGTTCGCGGGCTTTTTTTGCAAAAGAAATTGCAAGCTTCTTTGAACTTTTCTTACAGGCATCAAAGAAAAAAAAACATTTAATATATAACTGCCAGTCATCAAGCTCTGGAGCTTTCATTATTCAGTCCCTTTCTGCAGATCAGCGGGTCGTCGTGTACGTAATCCCTGTCGTCATCCCTGCATGTATTAACTCCCAAAGCTAGCTCTCAGCCCCACGTGTCTCAGTATATAGGGTCAGTTATCGCCGAAACGTGCCGTAGGTATAGTGTCAGCTTCGTCAAGGTGAAGTGGACCCTCTCGTCGAAGGTGACTGGTGAGCCCCTTGATATATCTGACGCGCGAATAAATTTCGTTCGAGGAGATGTAACAGAATTATTTTTTCTTCCTCATCTGAATAATACGAGATTTATACACACCTATACGTATACACAGTATTAAATCCATCAGCTTTTGCATATATATCAATTGTACGCGCAAAAGCCACAAGCAGCACGATATATGAAGATATATAAACAACGTGAGCTTCGCGATAACCGAAGCAGATTTCCATCCAGTTGCTCCGATAAACTATTTATTTTCCGCGTCAGCGCTGTGGACTGGACCAGCTCGTGTGTCAGCGCTTTTTGCCTCCATCCCTTGATGCATCCTGTGTATATTGATATATATAACGTTATCGAGTCGATGACCTCACGCTTGTGCGGATCCTGAATAAGTTAGCGGTAGATTAATTTTTCTTTTTGCTCGATTCCAAGAGATGCTTTTAGCGGAAGCTGCTGTATATACTGAAGATGATGTGTCTCGTATAAGAATTTAGAATATATAGATTGTAGAAACTCATTCGCGATTGTGTACATCCACACAATTTTCGTCGCTTTATCTCTACAAGACGCAACCGTTAAACGCCGAGTATTAAGAAGACAGAGAAAGAGACGACGGGGGTAAAGTATCGCTCTAGTCTCTCCTTCTTTTTTTTTGGAAGAAGAATCTCGTGAAAGGATCTCGCGCGCGCGCGCGAAGATAAGAGAAGAAGGCCGAGGATCGTTAAGTCGGTTTAAAGAGCGTTGTTCAAAAGGAAGACGTCCCTTAATGGCCTTCCTGCTGCTACACAGTCTTTTCTCCTCGTGTGTATGTATGTATATATATAGGAGAATAATAAGAACATCAAAAGGGAGAATTTTTGCATGAGATGCGTATATATTAAGGCCCCGCATAATCCTCTCTGGAGATGCTAAGAAACGAACGTGTTTCCGGAGTGAGATTTTATTTTCTTTTTCTTGATGAAAGCTGCGCCGAGAGAAATTTTCGAAAAAAAAGAAGAAGAAGAGACTGTCAGCGGGATATTTTTTACGATCACTGACGCGGTATTTTCCACGAATGAAGAAGCCGAGATAAAGAGGGAGCGTATAAAGGCGAGGGGAAAGAGAGAGAGAGAGAAAAAAAGAAAATGACCGGGTGATCGATGGCTCTCGCGGCCTCGGAGACTTTTGGGAAAAGTTTCTATGCCTCACGTCGTATCGCCGCGATTAATCCTCTGGAATGTATATATATACTTCGCGGATTCGTTTTTGTGGTATACTCGCCAGGGCTTAGCCGCGAAAATTATACCGAAATCGAGTTTCCGATTCTCTCTCCTTGTGTTCTTCGTCGTTGCTTCTGTGCCTATATATATATGTGTGTGTGTATATATAGTATGAAAATTGCCGGGATGTAGGCCAATCGAGTTGGACGAAGTTTGTTGTGTTTAGGGAGACCGGGATTTCGTTTGCTTTGCTCTAAGATAATCATCGGGATGCCGTTGTTGTTGTTCCCCCAAGTAGTTTTCCGAAACTTCATATTTTGATAAGATTCCGTACAAATGTATTGTAATAAATTATATTGAAATGCGCAGCGTATATACCTCTTTGGAGTGAGTTCCTATCTTTTTTTTCCATTGCTGCTTTATAAGTATATACAGTTGGTTCGTCGAGTAACTTTAATGTTGATGAATATTAAGGCAAAGTAGAGTGGAAATTCGTGCTTAATGGATTGGAAATTCCAGGGGCTATATATCTTTAGTTCGTAAGATGCACTGGATTGCGAATAGAAACTTCTTCTTGGGACGTAATCTGACTGGTTATTTCTCCATATAGCAAAATTATTGGGAATCACAGTATTATAAATTTTCAAAAAAATTTATCAATAAAAATATAGAAAAACCGAATTGATAATACCACGTTTACTTCCACCATTACTTATCAACTCTATATAAATCGTAAGCTTTCAAGTAAGGAAATAATCTTAAACAGTTTTTACTCCTTTGCTCTAGTTCACGTAGCTTTTTACAGCATTTTTTTCACCGATAATCCCATCAGCATCAAATCCAATTAAATTCACGTACAGCCCACAAATTTAACCGGAGTCTTAACTATATTATATACTCTCCTTTCCAAGAGACCTACAGAGTCCGGCATTTCAAGAAAGTGATTCGGGCTCGACGCTTTCGCTTGGTACGCACGTACCTCGTAAAAATAAAGAAGTAACCTTTTCCACGGCGTACATACGTACTTACACGTACATAATACATATGTAGCATATATAGTATATACTGTATAGCCGTTCGACGTTCAAACCTTTTCGCGAGAGATACATCCGAGAGATGGTCGGAGGCATATTATGCGCACAAGCGGTTCTCGCTGATGTTTTTTCTGTTCAGGCATTACCTACTATAAAGCGTCTCAAGCAGATAAAAGCGAGCAGGCATCATGTATACCTTCAAGATTTATATATATTATTCGTATCGTCTACAATATATATATAAATTCCTTTAGTACATAGCGCTTGCAATCAAATATATTATATGTAACAATATAGTATTATATCAATCTTGGTTGGCAGTATATGGCTTATTTTCCAAGATAAAAACAGAAGCAATGCCAGATAGCAAACGCACACACCTATAGGAAGATACGAAAACAAAATAAATGTAAATATAAAAAGGTCACACACAAGATTAAAAAAAAAAAGGTAATATATTATGATCATTCACTGAAGCACGCGCATGACATGACGTGACATAATAATAATATGAGAAAGAGACAACGTGGCGCAGCTGAGCGCACTGCACACACTGACAATGATATCGACAATGGCTTTCATTTTGCACATTTTTTCGTTACAATTTTCTTTGACAATTTTCAACAATATAACAACGACAAATTTCTGTTTCTTTTCTTTTCTTTTTTTTGGATACCAATTTTTCTGCCAGACGTAACGCGCGTCTGATATATACTATATACAGCACGTGTATTATTATATACTTCCTCGACTTTTGCTTTTTTGCTCATCTTTGCCAATCTTCGGAAAACATATATATAGCTTTTGTCCCGTGATTTTCTCGTGAAATTTCAACTCCTTTGCCTTTGTTTCCTTTCTCCAATCTTGAGGATCGTTGAGGATCGGAGGGGCAAGGATATATTCGGTTTCTGATGGCAGACAGTCACGATTGTCTTTATATATGTTTTCAATGTGTGTTCCACATGCATATTATTTTATACAATATTTTGTTTGTTTGGAATATAAATTATTGCTCATTTTCTTAAAACTAAATCGATCATGACGTGAAAACATTATGTACAACCTCGCCATAATTATTTTTTGGAATTCCTGACTTTCCTGTTCTATGAAAAAGCTTATATAAACCTATATACATAAGATAATCAAGAGCGAAAGCTTTCAAACAGAATCGCGACTGCCTGCGATCATCATTCCGAAGCGGTGATGCGGAGGTATATTATATATAGAAAAGGGGTGGAGTTTTTGAATAAAAAAAAAAAAGAATAACATATGCGTATCGCGCGAGTCACGTTCCAGGTGACAGTGTCGACTTGATTTGGTTTCCGCACAGGGCTCAACACCTGGGGTCCAGTCTCGTACATTCAGCCTTAAAATACGTGTCGTATTATGTATGCATATATAAGGGCACCGACGTATATACATAATATATACATATAGAGAAAGAGAGAGAATCAACGCAGAGAGAGAGAACGAGTCGAATAAAAGAGTTGCCAAGAGTCTTATCCATGATAAGGAATATACGCGAGACGAAGCAAAAATTTTCAGACGAGCTCTCGCTGACAAATGTCGCGATGTAATATTGATTTCTTGTGTAATATATATAAAAAAGAAGTAAGATATTACGCGGTGAATATCCGCATAAGGTCGTAGTTCAACAATTCTCGGCACGAATATAAGTTGAATAATAAATTAAGTTGGCGAGATAGAAGCGAGAGAAAAAGATATATAGCCACGGTAAATAAAGACACTCGAAATCATCGCCACGGAGTCGTCCTTCGCTCTCGTCTTAATTAATCATGCCTCGGACTCTTTTGTTCTCCGGCCAAGTGTATTAAATATTTATAAGGACGGAAAGAAAGAAGAAGCTCCTCTCTCGTATTTTAAGCACATCACGCGAACTCTCGGTAAAATACATAAGACAACTCCTTGATTCTTCTTCTTCTTCTCTTTCTCTCTCTCTCTCTTTCTTTTTTTCCGCGTATAAGTGTGTATGCATATACAGCATAAAAAGCTCGTCGCAGTAGTCCTACTGCTGCTGCTGCTGCTGTGCGGCACGAAAATGCAGCAGCGGCAGTAGTCGATATACACACATATAGACACTAGCTGCTTTGGCTCGTTCAATTTAAACCTGAATGTACCAGCCAGAACGATTCAATATTAATATACATATGTATACATAGTCAAATAACTACTGGAGATACAAGTGTGTAAACAACGTCGTATATATTGATAAATATATAGATTTTGTGAAAATTTGTTCTTGAGATATATGTTCCAAGAGTAAACAGCATTACGTGTATATATTGATAATGTGACGTATTCACGGTATGTCTTTGCGTATACGTTTTCATATATAAATATATATAATATATATAGATGATGAACAGTATTATATGTTTATTCATCTTGGCCTGCGAAGCTCGTCTCTTGCCGATTCAAAAAGACTCTTGATCTAGATTTAAAAAAAAGTCAGCTGTGGTACATATACCTATACACTCAATATAGCGAGGATGAAAGTTTCAGTTTTACGATTGAATGATAAAAAAAAATGCTTCGAGTTTTGCTTTAAACGAGTGAATGGTCCGATTCGAATTAACTTTGTAAAAAGCTTGTGGCTAAATGAAAAGCTTCCCGATATAATAAATTGAAAGTCAAGCCGCAATTAAATTAAACAGTCCCGACAATTTCGACCTCAAAGTCTCTCATAAAGCGTTGAAATGTATATAGTTACACATCGCGAATGTGATACAGCGTCATGTAAACTGACCCTTCATAAAAGCGCGCAAAAAAGGCTTTAGCAAATTGAAATTCCCGCGCGTTGTCGGGTTTATTTAAGAGTCTCGACAGATTGCGGTCGTGCGAAAATCAATTTCCGGATCCTACAGAGACACACCTGCACACATCAGAGGAAGTAGTCGAGTATATACGACTAACTCGATTTGAATTTGCCGCGCTTTTTGCATCGGGCGCAAGTCGAGCTTCGCCGGTTGGGGCCATGCACTGCACGAGAACGCAACTAAAACATGTCGAAAGAAGAAGAAGAAGAAGAAGAATAAAATCATAAGTGTGTTATGAAGAGAGAGAAGAGATATAACAGTGAGAAAAAGAGAGAGACACATCGCAATATAACGTTTGTATCCAAAAGAATAAACATAACGATATGATAACAATGCCCAACCATACCGTTGTCCAAGTATTTTGTAACAACAACTCATATAATGTATATGTATGTATAACGTAATGATAACGACAAGTGGAGGCAAGATACGGTGGTATACAATATATATAATAATAATAATAATAATAATAAACGTTTCTTGCATCAGCGACGACTGCGGAACGTAGCAAGGTTCCCTTGTATACAGTTCAGCCAACCAAACAGCTGTGAGAGACGAGCTAAAAAAACATAGTTAGTATACTCGTATATATATATACATATATAAAGTAGCTGCACGCCGCCAGTGTGTGATGTATATTATATATATATGTATATATTTCGTATATCGTATACATATATATAAAACGGTATTTTTGTCGAGTAGTTGTTGTAGGGCTTGTTCTCTATACTTGCGTTCACCTTCCTTTCAGTATTTTTTTCTTTGTTCTCGTCGCTATATGTATATAAAACTTCTCGTTTTTTTTCGCCCGAGTCCAGAGAGGTGGATATGTGTATACAGCTTTGCTTTGCTTTTTTTTCGGTCGGTCGTACGCTGAACCGACACATTTACATATGGTTATAGCGTTGGAATAAGTGGGGGAGTAGAACTACTGGACGGAAAAATGGTGCGCCGCGGACTCGTTTTTCGCGGCCGAGCAATTTGCGAGTCTACTATATAGCTATAGCTATATATATATACACGTCCTATCCAATAAGGAAACGGAGTGAAAGAGAAAGGTGGAAACGAGCTTGGCACGGCTTTTCGTGCGCGGACACTTTGTCAGCGACGGCGGGCGTTAAAAAAAAAGCCAACGTAACTCTGCAGCGACGAACTTTTCGAGTGTTTCTCTCGTCGAGATGGATAGAAACAAAAAAAAAAAAAGAATAAATAAACAAATTTTGACACACCCATATAATCACATTTTGCTGCGCATGCGACACGTGGACAAGTTTACAACACTGTACTTACGCCTTGTACACATTTTATTTTATATTATACCGTTGAAAAATTAAACATCACAGAGATATATATTGTAGATAATAGAGAAAGAGAGATACAGAGGTTTACACACATTGAATTCATCAACGTTACGTATATATATGACAACCCAGCGAGTGTGTATACATAACGCATATATATCGCGTAAACGTCAGAAAGTCGACGAGAAGCAGCGCCAAATCCGACAAGCGCGATTAAACCCCGGCGACGACCGAATTCATATATTATATAGTGTGTTGTAACACGCGGAGCTGCATATCAGTCACATATACAGAGAGAAGCATTGCGTTGTCCCGGAAAGAGACTGTTCCGGCCGGAAGTCGATGTCGCGGATGACGAATACCAGAGCTTATGTGTGTATAGGCTCAATCGTCCGACGACGATAATAATCGGCATCAATTCTCTCATAGTCTTCTGCTGATAAATTGCGCAGACGCGAGATTAAGAAAAAAGGACATGTTCGCACTTAAGAGATGAAGAAGAAGCTAACTTCGCGATCGCGGGATTTCGGCTTTTATCGTTTGTCATCTTATCGGGGGAATGATGAGAGAAAGTATATATCCAGCGTTGTTCTTTTGGGAGATTTTTTTACGGTTTTGTGTGTATATGTGTGACTTTTTTTTCTACAGGGGATTCGAGGGGGAATGAATGACCTTCTGTGTATATATATGGCTGGTTTACGTGTATATAGGATTGGACACTTGTGTGTGTGTACTGATGGACACTCTTAATTCTTTCGAGTGTTATAAGGTTGGATTTAGCTTGTATTTATTTATATAAGCTGCTTGATTTATCGTATATCAAGCGTATCGCACATCGGCTGTACTTTGGCCGTGTGTCGAACGACTCTTCCGTAGGATAGCTTCGATTTATCAATGAATTTAAATAACGTGTATCCTACGACAGAATCTTTTGAGAAAACCAAAAAATTAGAGTGTACACTGTCGGTGGAAGTAGATTTCGATCGAACGAGCTCCTGGCTTAGAGCCAAAAGACGAAATCTGCTTCCATCATTATGAATCAATGCGCTTTCCACAGCTCTCGCAAAGTATGTGATGTGTATATAAATCAGCGTCAACGCAAAAAGAAAATGATTCCACCACACACTCACAGTATATAACAGAGAACAGATGCGAAATCACTGAACTGATGGATACAGATACCTCACACAGAGCAAAAATAAACAAAATAATAGTAATAGGAGTGACGATAAATGTATAGATAGAGAAAGAAATGAAAAAGAAAAAACAGAGGTACATGAGAGAGAGAGATAATATACAACGAGCGAAGTGACTTTCGTGTAATGAATATAGAGGACACTGTACCATCAACACCTCGGACACGGAACTGATGCTGAGGACATACATGGTGACGCCGACCTCCACGGGCGGACCTGAAATCAGCAAAAAACCAAAGCCCCTTGGTTGGTCGATCTCTCTTTCTGATATATCCGCATCCGGTGATGTTGCACCAGCACATTTTTTACAATCTCGTCTAATGTAGACCCCGCACACACATCTCTCTCTTAATATATTGAATTCCCTTTTCTTTTATAATACACTCAGTATATATATAGTATCAATCTGACCTAAGCTATTGTGGATTATACATGTATAATATAATTATATTATATGCGCAAGTGCGTTCACTCGCGCGTGCTTGCAACCGCGGACACGTTAACCGATCATCAAAAAATCGTTATATGGATAGTATGATATAGTGTGTGTTATATATATGTACCTCTCGAGGAATGCATATTATTCGCGATAGAGATTATACGAGTATAGCCGAAAAAAAAGGAAGAAATAATATAGCTGCACGTGTTTCTTCGTGTAACGGGCTGCATTCACGCGAATCTTATTATTCGGGCGCGCACGCACGGGCGAGCGAACGCGGTATATAAATATATAGATAGGCTAATACACTTCTTCTCTATACATGTTGTGTCGTTATTGTTTCTTTCTTTCTTCTCTCTTTCTTTCTTTGAGCTCATCTCTGCTGTGTGATATACATATATTTATGTATGGCTATATAATAAAAGAGACTCGCGAGAAAGATCGTGGTGGCATATCAGAGAGAAAGAGTGATATATATATATCGTATAACGCAAAAGAAAGAGAGAAAGAGCCTCGCACACACCCTGCACGGAACCAAATCAACAGGACTCGTTGGCGGCCAATCGCAGTATATATACTCTGTTTGACACGTGTGTGTGTGTGTGTGAAAAACACTAATACTGCGGCGCTCTCGTCCAGATTGTGTTTAGATGTATGTATACATTAGCCCTCTCTGTGGCTTTTCTATTGCTTTTTTCTCCTCTCGATTTTATTTTATTTTGTTTTTTTTTCTCGGCTGTTCGCTTCGCACATGTGTAGGTATATACTATATACTTCTGACAACCAATTGTATATTGTGTTGCGCGCGTTTTATATTGCGTTCGCTTCGATCGTGTGTGCGCCTTTTCGCCTGTATATATAAGCAAATTTTCTTTCCGTATATGTATATGTAGTAAGGTATAATAATACACTATACTGTGTGCGATGATGTCATTCGGTTGCGGAAAAAAGCATCGGATCTCAAAGGGCGAACGAAGCGAAGATAATATAACATGTCGTCGCAAGCTCATATTATCTACCGCTATCTCTACTTGACCCTTATCGAAATTCTTTCCACACCGAATGAGCCGTGTCGAGGGTTTCGTTTCTCAGATTGAGAGAGTAAAAAGGCTGATGGTTGGTGGGGAGAAGACGGTAGGAGGACCTTTCGATTTTTCCTTTGATGCAACAAGTCCATACGCTAAGCAAGTGTCCACTACGTGTTGCTATATATACAAGATAATACATCACTTGCGCTTCGCGTATAGACTCGAGCCTCAACATTGTCCATCCCCTCATTCGTCGCATATATTATACAAAAACTCGCTGTTTAATATACTAGTATACATATATTCTGCGTCGATCTATTCCGTCGTTATATAATTATGTAATATGTTTCTCTCCGATGTTGTTGATGATAATTATAGGTATACAACTCTCGCGTAGCGTCAGAAATCAAATTATCAGTGATAGCAGCGAGCAGCCCATTTCAGCAGCTGCGGCATTTTACAGCAGCTAGCATCTAATGGGGAACTTGCATCGTATATAATATATAATAATAATATACTAATAATGATGATAGTAATAATAATGATGATAATAATAATAATTGTATACAATTCAATATATACCAATGTGTGTAACACAATCGTGTATAATCAACCGCGAGGTATATGTATCGAATGATATAATAATAATAGATACAGCTAATAAATGTCTGAACAATCGTATAGAAAACAAAACAAACAAAAAAAAAAAGATTCTCTATCTAGGTGATGCGCTCTTACCTTTCAATCGGATATTGACGCCCTGATTGCCGTGCACTATAGAGCGATGACGGAGTTGAAAATTCCGGCTATTGTGTCGGTTTGAGAATGCATTAGTGCCTCACCACGACGCGTGTATGTGTATATAAAGTGTAATAGACTCGTTTTAGTCCACGGCAAGCAGAACGATTAGGGCTAACCTAACTGGAGAGTGTGAGTATTATATAGTGACCCCTCCCCGCAATGTGTCGTGAATGAAGGCTTCACACTTTTTCGCAAAGTCACGATTGTAAATATGTTCTTTCTTTCTCTCAACAGGTGGATTTGAATATAACTCTCGTGCTGTGTATAAGAGACTTATTTATATATACGTGATGGAGAATTGAAGTTGAAGGGATTCTCTAATGAAAAAACGTCACAGGCAATTTCACTTTACAACACACGCGAATTCGAAGCCTGCATTCACTGGAAAGAAAAGATCTAATATGTAGGTATAGCGTTTACTATTATGAGAATTAAGAGAGACAATCTATATAAGCAGTTATATACTAGATCTTTTCCTAATACACGTAGGGGAGACAAACTCATTACGTATAATATATATGAACATGACAGTATGTATAGGAATATCCATGATAAACATATCTATGAAATAAAGATCAGCTCGATCGGAAACAATATTATGTATGTGTGTGTAATATGTGTGTCTGATGTATATATAAGTATAATAACCAGAGATAGAGAGTATACGTATATGACCTACAAGGGCTATATAATTATATACGATGATACGTGGAGTGAGAGTGTGTATACATGGTCGGTTTATACTCGGTGGATTCGTGCAAACGCATGACGAGATGTTAACGGCTCTGACAAGTTTCACAGCTCGAACTCTACTCTCTTCGACTAATATATACTACTGCAGCGCACGCTCGAACTAATATTGAAGTTAATGTATGCGAGAGAGAGAGAGTTGTGTTCGGAGAATTTTCTCGTGCGCGAATCAGCAGCAGTCGATTACCGTCGGCGCATATTAATGTCAATATATAGAGACGGTCATGTGTATATAATATGCGCGCGCATGGAAAATGTGTGCAGTGTGTTATATAGATATATGTATTTACATTGGGTTTCGCGCGCGCGCGTTTGTATACTTTGTCGAGTCGTTGAATGAATGATTAGCGGGGTTTTGATGAGGCGATAATATTCGGATGTTTTTTTTTAATTTTATACACTACTGGAGCTATTAAATAAAGCAATTGCCGATTTTAGTGGCATATATCGCGATGTGCAAAAATTTAAATTTCACTCGCGGTCAACGCTCTATTAATCTCACTAGAGTGAAACTTTACCCATAACTCACGTGGAATAACACAGGCTCATTATTATACGTAAGAGAGAAAATGTCTCTTAGTTTAAATTGTAAATCACATAACTCTCGTATAATATATAATTATATAAAACCGGCAGATATTATTTAAAGAGGAGTAAAGGTTATACCAATTTTGTTTAGTGCTCTCTCAAAAAAAATCCCAATCACATCGAGTGCAAATCATTTCGGCTAATAACTCGGTGCAGCGAAACACAGACAGTAAAAAACATTGATTATATATATACGTATACGCGTCTATCACATCAGAGTCTATTATCTATATACAGGATCAAAATACGCGATTTTGACAGTAACGAGTGCTTCGTGGAAATTTGCGTGTACCTTTTTACTCTCACACACATATATATATATATATATAGTCACACATGGCTTGTACATATGAAACAAAATAACCAACCGACGGCTTGTCAGAACCGCTGCAGCGTCTGCACGTTTGCACTGACTCTCGCGCGTTTTATATATATATAAATGACATAGTGGAAAATATGCTGGATATACATAGTGGCTGTGTGAGAAAGAGAGACAGATATTGTAAAAAAAAGGATATGGTGAGTGTGTATACATATCGTATATATAATAATATAGCGATAAAACGCATGCCGGTGGCAAAAAAACTCAATGATATATAGATAATATACCCTCTATAATAGTAATGTATAGATATATAGAACTGCGGCTAAGGACGTTCCACATAAGAAGAGTGTAAAAAGAGTTTTGCATTACGCATACATGAAACACACCGGAGGTGAGAGATGAAATTCGCGCGACGAGGGAGTATAAACGTCGTGTTTCTCTTTTCTTCTTTATATTTTTGTTTCTCTTGCGCTGATGTGGTATGAACGTGCTTTGAAGCTGTTCTTGTGTGTGTATGTGTGTGTGTGTGTGTGTTTTTGCATATCGTGTCGTCGCGGTTACGTCGTGGCTTTAATATATATAGCATCGTTGTTTGTGGTGCGAATTTTGGAATTCAGTATATAATCGTGGTTTACATCGATTTTCATGAGGCAATATAGACTGGCTCGTAGTAAAATCAAATCATGCACGTTTACCAGATATTAGATTGTAAATATGTTTGAACAGCTGTTTTAGTGCTGTATGTATATAACGTAAGCTCTATTTTACGAAAAGATCTTGCGAATGTGAACATATTTAACGAACAAGTTTATAGGAGAATTTATACGTATAACTGTAATTTAATCGATGTTGGAAATTCAGTTTTAAACGAGAGCGCGTATTATGCGAAACCAAAGTTCTCCCGTGGATATAATTAAGTCAAAAATTTAAATTTTTAATCTCACCAGCTAGCCGTAAATTACCCGTCTACTTTCAATTTGATCTCGACGTTTGAGTTGTTTATAACTGGCTCCTAATACCTTATCTTGAATTTTTACAAGCTACAATTTAGAACCACCGGATCTGGATTTCGTAGATTAAATCAGAAAAAATTCATAAATTCCGCCGATTTTCAAAAAAGATATACACCATCACAGAGAAACAAAATCTTCATTTTCAGAGCGGGAATCCGAACATCGCACACAAAATTCCGCATCGACAGTCACACTCTGCAACACCGAGGGTCGAGTTGCTACCATTTCAGAGCGAGGACGTATCCGAATCTCTCAGGGGACGAATTTTCCCTTTCGCCGCAGAGCGTTGGCCAAGGGTCCGAGTAATTAACGGCGTCCTGAGACAAAACGTCGGGGCGTCCAATTCCTCCGCGTCGTTTCTTCGTTACCGCTCTTTTTCCCTGCTTTATTTTATACGTTAATTTTCACCGCCGCCCCTTCGATCTCTCGTGTTTTTCGTGCGCGCTTTTTTTTTTGTTCATCGTCGTGAAGGCCTGATTGATTACTCGACGAATCGAGGAAACGAAGCGCGCGCGGTCGAAGTTCGAGCTGCTGCAGTCGTCTCTTTTTTTTGGCCTCTTTTTGAGAGGGGGATTTAATTCGGCGATTTATTGCCGCGAGAGGGAAATTTTGTATTGTAAAATATTGCAGCGTAACGAGCTGTGCCGGTGTGTGTGTGTGTGTGTGTGTGTGTGTGTGTGTGTGTGTGTGTGTGTGTTTGTGTGTGTGTGTAGACTGGCCGTGATTTTGGACTAATGGGTGT